>OZ001645.1:18859260-19132625 GCA_963924145.1 Pyrausta purpuralis | reverse complement strand
GCTTTACCGCAATTACAAATGACAATGCAGTAAAGTTTAAATTGAAGTTGAAATAAAGTAAAAATATACTAAAAATCGTATAATGTAAATACCCCCGAAGTGGCCGGACACGCTAACCTCCATTACCAATATTGAAAGTTCTGCGTGTGCGGCCGGCCTACGTCCCAGGCTTTTACCCGTTATTAACGCATAACTTTTACACAGCTGAAACAACCTGCCTTTTGCCACATTATTTATAGTGCTTTTGGCAATGGCTAACCATTACATTCGATGAAAGTGAATAGAGTTAGACGTGTTACTTTAATGATATTTTTAATCTCTCAAGCGTATGTGAACAAGACACAATAGAAATTCTATTGTTATGCGGTCTCATGCGACCGCTCGGGTGTTATAGAAAACAAACTTTTGATGAATACTTTAGTAAAGATATTATGATGCAAAGAAGCTGAAATTACATTAGCAGGTAAGAAGCGTGAAAGATCAGTAGCAGGGCAGGACGACACACTGAAATCAGCATTCGTTACAGCAACGTAGTACGCGCTATAAATCACCGCGCCGCGATACTTTGCATTTGTTGCCCACGACATGACTCATGATAACATTCTCGTGTTTTTATTAAACAAAAGCGATTGCACGCAGTGTTATATGCATTTTTAACCGTCTTCAAAAAAGGAGGAGGTTATAAATTTTTTGTTACCTCATATCGCAGTCATTTATCAAGAGTCGAGTCGAGATCAAGCATGTGATCGGAGTTTCACGTCACGCGGAATCTATGTCAACTCAGTTTGGTCTGTGTGCATTTACTATGTACAAGTAAAGTGCGTTTTTACTAAAATTTCAGTAGAAAGCAGTCCTTTTAATAAAAGTGGACTAACGCGCCGCAGCCCGCCGCCCACACCCTCGCAACCACCGCCCGCCCCACAATCAGAAACACCTATCGAGTATGTGTCTACTCCAGAGCTCCAGAACTGGATGAAAAGCATAGAACAGTGCCTGAACGAAGTGTGCACTATTGCCTCAGAAGGGAAGTTAAATTCGGATCAAAAGGTAAGGATTCATAACCTGTGCAGGAAAGTGAGCCATGGTACTTCTCAATTAGCCGTGCAATACCAATCCGTCAAGCAAAAAACCATCCAAGCTCATTACAATCTAAGTGCACTGAAAGAAAATTATGACCTCACGAAACAGCTGCAAGACCTTAAACAGACTATTGAACAATCGTCAAAACCGCACAAGAAACGGCTTCCTTTGCCGATATGGTTAGAAAGAATTCTAATAACTTTATTCAGCCTACGACTATTAGTTCAGTCGCTATATATCCCACTGATAAAAGAAAGTCGAGCGAAGATACGAAGAACCTCGTTCAAAAAATCATCAGGCCTGAAGAAATGAAGCTGCATGTGAGAGGTTTGCGCAAAACGAAGAACGGTGGTGTCATCATCAGCACAGACTCGAACGAAGATATTGAAAAGCTTAAGCAGTCACCGCAATTGACCAACTCAGGGTTCACTTTGGATGAGCACCATAAACGTCAGCCCAGGATTGTTGTGATTGGAGTGCCGATATCAATGGAAGAGACTGAAGTTTTTAGCTGCATTTACCATCAAAACTTAGCGGATAAACTTCAAGACACGACTTTGGATAACTTTTTATCATCAATCAAATTAAGCCATAAATCAGGAAAAAAGGATGCCGAGACCTGTAATTACGTGATACAAGTCCCCGCTCAAATACGTAAGGCCCTTATAATAAATGAAAGAGTTTATGTAAACTGGTCTTCGTGTCCCGTGAGAGACTTTACATTGGTCACAAGGTGTTACAAATGTCAGCAGTATGGCCACGCAGCCAAATCATGCCGAGAGGAGTCCAACACTTGCGGCCACTGCGGGGAAGTAGGCCATACAATGAAGGAATGTGCAAAGACTGCCGAGCCATGAAAATGTGCCACATGCACGCGCTTAAAATAAGCCAAACGCACATACAACGGGAAATGCCGAATGCCCTGCCAAAAAAGCCGCCGAAGCCCGGTATATAAACTCTATAAATTATGAAGGCACATAATATTACGTAATTATTTCTTATTGCTAGCTACTCCTATTTTCTAAAATTCATGCATTTTATGAAATAATATTGTACTAACTTAACTATTTTAGTCAATAAGATCGTCCTACTAACCTTTACCTAACCCCGATTCAGTAAAGAATTTTGCTGAATACTAAATACACTTGTTACATGAACAAACTTTACGTGATCTATGTATAATCTAATTTAACCTAGTTAAAAATTTGCTGACGCTTTGCGTTTTTCATAACATACAATGATTCGCAATGTATTATTATATTATCGCCGTAATTTGTATTTATACCTAAATAATTCTTAAACTAATTTACCTTCGTTTGTTTGTAGTTTCAATATATTGTTAATTTATTAAGATCCCCATATTCTTATGTGTTAGCTCTTTTTAGCCTGAAATACAGGTCAAACCTAGTTCAGGCAAAAGAACTACTGTACCTACGTGTTAATTTGTAAGCTCTTTGATTTGTAATTGTTCTTTTGAAATTGAATAAATGATTCATTTATATTTATTTATTTATTTATTTATGGACTGATTTGAAACAAATTTTCGCCTGCCTAGAGGATAATACTTACTAGTTTTTCCCATTGTTGCCAAGTCGGAATCGGATGATGGGATCTTTTTTTTTATTATTATTTATTAAGGAAACAAACAGCTTTACAATATTACATTTGGCTTAATATCAATAAGTCAAGCATTTGCATTTAAAGGTTCCAAAGACAATTAATACAATTTTGCCAACAAGGTGACAAATGCGAGAAAAAACAGCAAAAATAATAATAACATGGAACTGGGAGCTTAATAAACTAAGATTAATATACTAATAGGCCCTAGCCTAGACAGATCTCAGTAGATAGCGAAAACGCGTCAACCGCTCATGAAAAATGACAATACTGCAGAACTTACAATTATACTTATTCATGGCTCTTATGATAAAAATATTTCTACGGTAATTTGTCCTACAAATAGGTACATCAAAAGTTACAATCTTGAAGCAATTGAGGAAAACCCTCTAAATTTAAAGACACGTATAGTGACTTTGTACAGTGGCCAGCGCATCAGGTTAACCACTTTTATTGCAAACTAGCCCGTATTACAACTGAATAAGATACCGCAGTGTTTACCTTGACGTGCTGTTGTCCTTACTAGAATGTTAATGTCGACATGTTGTTACGTGTGATAGTCAACATCGTGTGGAGCTGAGCTGATGGTGAATCTCCTCAACGCTTAGAAGTTTGGTGATTTTAACGATAGAACTTATGATAGGTGGTTTTTAGCTTTTTAAAGAACAGAGTCATAAGGTGCAACTCTCTACTATAATCAGTAAAAATGAACAAATAAAATAACCTTTTAAAAAAGTAAAAACCAACTTCAAAACCAAAATGCATTAAAAAGTCTTAGATAAACTCTTGACCCTATTAGTTCATTTTGATTTTTAAATGTTATTTGTCAAGTACGAGTAGTTGCACCGCGGCCGCGGGCTCACATTCAAATTCAATTTGACATAGCTTATTGTACTAGCGGTCCCCCATGGCATTATCCGCGTAAGTTTCGTATTTCCCGTAAAATATTTCAACGCAAAATACATATTTTAATTGTAATGAGGCCAGCAATCATAACGGTTAGCTCAAGCGCGCGTTGTACGGACAATACGGTATCTTATGTAGTTGTAATAAGAGCTACTTTGGACAAAAGTAGGCAACGTGACATGCTGGCGACTGTTCATGAGCTGCGAGCGTTATATTATTGGTGCGGCGTTGTGACGTAGCGATCCTTTCGGCTAGCTCCTGCCTGAGTCGCTCGTTAACATAAGTACTAATCCCTGCCCAGACGGATAGGATGTGTACCTAAATACAATGTTATTCAAGAAAACAATGCCAGTGAAACTACTGAGTGCAGAATACATAAACACTATTCAAAACTAAGACACTTTTACATTCAATCTAAGTTTACTACATGGTAAGGTACTCTAATGTTTACACCAGCTCTTATTACAATCTACTTTCGGTAATTCTAAGACCACAACCACACACAAGAGGCGAGAGTAACTGTGACTATTCACTTTGACGTCTTAAAGACGTTATTGTCTATTTATAATCCGGCGGGATTACGGCGTTATCATTCACTTGTTAATTCGGCGGTTCGACGGCGCTACAGAGGCGGGTACCGTGTTAGTAGACAGGAGAGACGGGCAATTGGGAGTTGGTTCTCCACTTTGGATTGCGGGTTATTTGATCGAATCGACTCTTGTATGTCGCGCTGACCTACGACCTTTCGGCTTTCCAGCTCGCTGACTGACCCGGCGTTGACTTTTGGGCCTGTCGCGCAGACCTTCAGTGGGGGACCACTACTCAGCCGCCAATTGCCATCACCCAAGGACTGCCTTCGTGCGTGCTTTCAGATTCTATCTCCCA
This sequence comes from Pyrausta purpuralis, assembly GCA_963924145.1. Classification (NCBI taxonomy): domain Eukaryota; kingdom Metazoa; phylum Arthropoda; class Insecta; order Lepidoptera; family Crambidae; genus Pyrausta; species Pyrausta purpuralis. The sequence continues at coordinate 19,128,137 of OZ001645.1, read as the reverse complement.
GCCGCCGACTAAACCACAAGCCGTCCCTTGTGACGGTTGTCGCGCTGCTTTGGCCCGATAGCCTCCCAGCCGCCGATGAATGCGACCGTCTCTAACTATTAACGTGTCAATTGTTAAGCGACCTTCGGCTTTGGAGCCTCCCGGCGCTCTAACCGGTCCCCGAGTGGTCTCTATGACGGTTGTCGCGCCGCTTTCGGCCCGAAGGCCTCCCAGCCGCTGACGAATGCGACCATCCCTGACTATTAACGTATCAAGCGGCCTTTGGCTTTGGAGCCTCCCGGCGCGCCGACTGTTCCCCGAGTGGTCCCTCTGACGATTTTCGCGCCGCTCTCGGCTCATGGGCCTCCCAGCTACCGACAAATGCGCCCGTCCCTAATTACCAGCGCGTCGGCAACCTTCGGCTTTTGAGCCTTCCACCGCGGCGACCGTTCTGGACCTAGCAGAAAGGGATGTTAGACGGGAGAGGGGCTAGGGCAGTAATTCGCTAGAGTCCGCAGGGCTTAGGTAGCAGGGGACGCATGCGCGCGTATGCGTCTTGTCTGTGCGAGTGGGCTCTTACGAAGTACCGATGAGCGGGGTTCTGCAGCCCTGAAATATATAAAGGATTCGGTGGAGTGGTGTGCGCACGTTTGTCTGTGAATACTCGGCACGTGAGCGATTCGTTATCGAGGCGTGCGCGCCGCGCGGGCGGTGACTTACCGTGTGGGGTGACGGTGCCAGTTCGCAGCTCTGGCCACGGGTAAGGTTGACGGTTATCGGCACCGTCACAGCGTTATTTTCCAAATGTGATAGCTTCTAAGCTATTAAAATTAAGAAATACTAGCTGACCCGGCAAACGTTGCCTTATCGTATAGCCTTATCAATTATTTATAGTTTCTAGATAAATTAATGTATGCATTTTTAATGCCACATTATAAAAAAATAAAAACAGAAAATTTCGTCCAAAAATTCAAAAAAAAATAGGGTGAACAACCCTTATCACTTAGGGGTATGAAAAATAAATAGTACCCGATTCTCAGACCTACTGAATACGCGTATAAAATCTGTTCAGAATCGGTAAAGCCGTTTCGGAGGAGTATGGTAACTAACATTGTGACAAGGAAATTTCATATATTAGAAGATATAGTACATATCTTCTAATACAATGCGCGGTAACGGAAATTCATTCAATAGTTACTACAACCACGGGCATGCTATGCGTTTCGTGGATTCGGGGCTTTAATTGCAACTAGAGTTTGTGGTCAATACAGTTTGCAAATTTCCATTTATAAAGCCTAAGGGGAATTTTATTAAAATTAATAAATATAGTACCGCCATGTGTTTTCGTCGAATCGAGATATTCTCCGTGATTTCGTAACTCTGTCTGAAGCTTTAACTGATTAACGATTAATACAACCTTCTATCGTTTGTAACTGTGAGCTTTGCGGTTTTACCAATTAAGCAAACCTGTGCGGTATTTGTACTGTGTTTCCACGTTTAACCGAGGGTTAAGTGAGTTATTAAGCGCTCCACCCTCGTAACAAAGTTTATACATAAATGAATTAGGCAACTGAATTTTAAGTAACTCAAAATATGTATCATGAGAGATAAGTGTAGGTGAAAAAAGTATTTAGCGTACAAGTATGTAAATGAACCGGGAAATATAACTCAATATATTTAGGAAGTAAATAAATGTCACTTATAATAATATTTTTGTTTTTGTAGTGTTTTGCCGTTAAAAGGCCGTACCCGGGTAGGGTCATAGGATATAAAATCACATGTTTTCTTTTATATCCTCTCTCCTCCCATCCCCCACCGTGGTTAAAGCGGAGACTTTTTTACAGGTTTTTATTTTTAAACTTACGACTTATAACACGGTAGTAAAATAACTTCGCATCCTCACCAGACGAGTATGCGTTATCATATTCGCTGGTGTCTGGATCTTCGTGAGCCTAAATTCTTATAATAAATAAATATCCTTTGGACATTCCCACACATCGCCATCTAGTCCCAAAGTAAGCTACTCAAAGCTTGTGTTATGGGTGCCAGACAACGGATATAATACTTAAATACTTTTGTTTGTAAATACATACATGATATACATAGAAAACAGCCAGACCAATACAAACAGACATGTTCATGCACACAAATGTTTGTACTGTGCGCGGATCGAACCAGCAACCCGCTGCGTGGTAGGTGATTTCTCAACCACTACACCAGAACGTCGACGATTGAATTTTGTTATTGCTAACCACTGATTTTATATTTTTTTCAAAATCACATGTTAACATATCTTTGGGTTACAGTCATTAATAAACATCATATATTATAAATAGTGAACAAAGAACTAACTTGAGTTTTATGCAGGTTAAATGCTGACAACCCTTAAGTCTAGATATGAGAACTCGCAGATCCTTTAAGCACATATAGCCTATTTGCGGCTGGATGTATTTTCAAGGCATCTGCATACTGGTTCAAAGATAATCCTACGGCTTATGATACGAGAAGATAGGCGGTCGAGTTTAGCCACATTACCACCTTTAAAAGAAAATCGCTTGCACTCATAATACAAAAATGGAAGTCTCTTCAAACAAAAGACGACGCAAGATACAACATATTTTAGGTTTGCAAGTAGTTAGGCAGCAGAGACCTCTATCTACATCCTAACCATCGTCTTAGTATTCAAGTAGAAGTTTACAAAAACGTACATTTTAGTAAATTCAAAAACATCTTAGTTATTTTGATGGAGCACTTAGCATTGAAGTTATTTACATTTCGAATTGGTCCCTTGCGTATTTATCATTCTGATAATGATGGGACGTCCAACTGCTGAATATTGGCCTCCCCCATGGTTTTCCAAAGCTACCGATCACGAGCGGTCTGCATCCAGTTTGATCCTGCGATCTCTACAAATTCGTCTCTCCGTCTTGTCGGTGGACGTTCTACGCTGCGTTTTTGGTCAAAGGGTCTCTAATCTAGAACTTTTCTGCCCCAACGGCTGTCAGTTCTTCGCGCTGTGTGCCCTGCCCATTGCCACTTGAGCTTATTGATTCACAGGGCTATGTCCGTTACCTTAGTTCTTCTACATATCTTTTGAGCTTCCTTATAAGGTTTCAAAATGCATGACTGCATCGCTGCTAAAAGTCACAGTGTGTCACAGTCACAGGTCTTAGAGATCTTAAACATAGATATTTTTACTTTACCGGAGTACCTACTGATAATTATTTCAGTTTTCGAATTTTAGATTGAATTCAGCAATAAGAGAGTCTGTATTTTCCTTAAGAGTTCGTAGCTAGCGCTAAATGAGATGGAAAGACTTATCAACATGAATATTCAATGCGACAATTTGTCACAACGAGCGAGGGGTGAGTCGCTAAGCCTTTTTACGATAAATTTGTTCAGTGAAGCGTTATATCTTAAGTACGGTTATGTAAGTAAGTATGCTTGTACGAGTATGATTGCATATTCGATGGCGACAATCAACACGCGTGTTACAAAGTATTCCATACTTTATAAATGGTGCAGTGGTTAGAGCTCCTGACAAAGGGCAAATGTTTGGGTGATGAGAACGAACACTTGTATGTAAGTCATGAATGTTATATGTATTTGACTATTAATGGGAGACGCCCCTGTGATAATCGTTGTCTGGTACTTCGTAACACAAGGAAGTTACTTACATAGCACGAAACCAAAAAATTGGCGTGTTGTCTCGCGCATATTTCTTTACATATGTGATATTACCAAAATTTTACAAAACATTACCCAAACTTTCGAGAACTCCGTTCCAAATTTACTTTCTGGCACTGAATTACCTGTACCCGTACCTACTTTCAATATAGAACATATCGGTGTTGAAGACTGAAGGGTTTATAAACAAGATTTGATGCGAAAATGAGGAAAAGATGATATCGATAAAGATTTCATTTCGATTGAAATATATACTTGAGTGCGAATCGGAGCAAAATACTATCTATCTCTCTATATATTATATCCCAGTAAAATACTTCGGCGTGATGACGCAGATAATAAGCAAAGCACCGGCCAAGTGTGAGTCAGACTCTCAAGGGAAACCCTTATGCGCTTACCTAAGTATGTAAGCACTTCATCTTTATAACTGAATATTTCACAATCGGCTCTTCAAATCGATAAATTATGTTATTATACATTATTGTTTAAACCTCACAATTAAACCCTTTACACAATGAATCAGTCGCAATGCAGCATCGATGCAGTCACAAAATGTCAACCTTTACATACTGCGCTACTTTTAGCATCGATGCAGTTGCGGTGCAAAAGCTGGATATTGTCAAATTATGTACTGAATATTGGCGACTGCATAGATACCAACGCGCGGTAACATCGATGCTGTCGCGCTTCTGCATCGATGCTAACGCGCGACTGCATCGATGCTGAAAGTCGCAATGTGTAATGGGTCTAACCCTTTACACACTGCGACGTTTAGCAGCGATGCAGCCGCGATGCTAACGCGCGTGAGCATCGATGCAGTCGCAAAATGTTGACGTTTTGCGCAAATACAAATTCAAATATTTATTGACAGCCAGATAGTTGTTACATGTAGCAGAAAATATTTTATACATGATATAGGCAGTAGGTTGTGCAAAACACAATGCGAATCACGTTATGCCATCAGCAATAAATGAAGCAATGAAAAATACATTATAATAATTATAATTATAAAATGAATCGGTTACAGGAAAATCACCTCGTCATCAATTTGGAAAAAACTAAATTTATGCAATTTCATCTAAGTAATAAACATAAGTATAATATCTGTATTAGATTTAAAAAATAAAATAATTGAAGAAGTAGAAAAAATCGTTTCTTAGGTATTGAACTAGACAGCAATGGGTGGAAAGCACAAATAAATCTATTGTCAAAAAAAAATCAGAAAATAGTGTTTCCCTTAAGAAAATTGTCGCAGTGTGTAAGGGGTCTTAGATAGACAAGAGGAAAAAACATCATTTTCAAGATACTACTACCTTTCTATTTTTTTCTTTTTTAGATATCAAAGAAGCGTTTTGGGATAAAAAAATATATCAAATAAGACACATAGTAAAAATAAAATCCGATTCCCCTGTCTCTCTTATAGTCTACTTACACTGTAATAATGCCGAAGCATCAATCTCCGCATGGCAATCTCCGCTGATGAAATTGGCTGATAAAAATCACAGTCTTGTAAGAAATCCTCATTTTAATATAGGGACATCATAAATCATTTCTTTTTTCTGGCAGCCTTTCCGGCTATATTTTTTATAAACTTGTCTCATTGAAATTATTTTCCTCCAAAAAACTGATTAAAAAGCTGAAAAAAACGCATTTGTTCTCGCTTTAGAAATCATTTAAAGTCGGTGCATGATCTCAAGCTTACGTATATCAATAGTCTATGCACATCATATTTTTAACTTATAACACCGTGCCTGGCAATAAATTAATCTGAATCATGCACCGACTCGAAATGAATTCGTTTCTTCTAAACAGAGGACAAATGCGTTACTTTGAGCTATCAGTCAGTTTTTTGAAGGCGGTTTAATTGTTTTTATGAAATACGTTTCTTTTGGCACAGACTCTATTAGTCTTATCTAAACCATGCCACTCACTTTTCTCATCAAGATAATACTAATAAAAATGGGATTTCCACAGACATTTGCATTTTGGTTGTCGGGACCGCGGGGCTTACGTATCGCATCTGAATGGTCCGACCCTTAACCGTTCTTTTGTTTAGCACAAATTCAATTTTGTTCGTCGTCACTGAAAGCAAAGTAGGCTGGCCATAACCCTATCGTCTGAATTAGGGTTTCACACAGCATTAGAGCGACCGCTGTGTGAACAAAAGGCTGTCAAATATCAGAAAGATAATTTTATAAAGGGTACTCCAACTGCAAGGTATTTCCAAATATACACCTAGGTAATATTGAGTAAAATAAACGTAGTTCAACGAATAGAGCCAAAGCAAACTATTACAAAAGACTGTAGGTTCGCAGCTTGTCAGTAGCAGAAACTTATCCTCTGCGGCTGCCATCTGACTTATACATTTGTTAGGGTTTACAATAAGCTGACGTAAGTGTTTGAGTTGGTACACATATATCTACTAATTATCTTTAATCAGTTAATAGTGCAAACTGCTAAATTGCTCTCAAAAATAAACTATTTTGCGTGTGTTGCATAATTATGATATGACAGTCAAAGGAAACCTTCAAAAGTAAAAGTAAATTCACAAACTTCATACCAATACTTAAACAAAGTTCGCAAGAAAAAGTAATTTCAATGCAAATACCAACGAATCTCTAAAAGATAAGAATCAAAGCTCACTTTAGATGTCAACACATAAATCTTAAGAAACTTGACATTATTGGCCATTGAAACTTTAAAAGTACTCCTACGCCTGTTACATTTCTGCTGCATTCCTCTTTATGAAAAAAGAATGACCGAGAATGAGTAGTATGCACGGGTTGTGAAACTGTCGATACTACTGATAGCATCACAGGAAATTGTACATGATAATTTGATAGATTTTTTAGAATGTAATTTGTCTGTCCAAATTAAAATTTATTTATTTCGACCAATTTCAGATCATCGACCAATATTGTAGGTAAAAGATAATTTAGGTTATAATTAATTGTTTGAATCATTGTAAATTAATTATATTTCATCTTTTTTTATGTTTTATTATTAGCTAGAACATGAATCATTAAGAAATGATTCAGGTCCCGACCATCCAACCTCGAAGCAAACATGCTCAGGTGCGCCGTTGGAGCTAGCTCAAAGCGCCTATTGCCTAACGCCGCACATCCCAAACGTGATCCCATGAGATGTGCATCAAAAGAGGAGCTTTCAATAATAATTTAAATTAAATCATTAATTATAGTCTTTCATCCATAGTATATGTACTGCAAGGTGTTCTCATCCTAATGTACTAACATTAGGATGAGAACACCTTGCAGTTACTTGTGTTACTTGCAGAGTAATTCACTAGAATTACTCGTACAATTTAACAAAACAAAAACCTCCTTATTCAAATACTTGTGTGTATTTATGAACATACGAGTGAAGAGACTAACAAAATAACATAAATGGAAATAGTCGAGTAAAAAAACGTTTGCCGTGACTGCTCATCACTATCTTGCCCGTGTTCTGTGGTTGGCGACTTCATTTTTGCTCTAACGACTGTTTTATTGTCTCCCGCGGCCAGAACCCGACGGATCGAGAAAATTACAGGAAAGATAATCTCGTTTTTTATAGCGCCCATTAAAGTATTGCACTGGTTAGAAATAAATAGTTGCGGGGACGGCGAATGCTTTATTCCAATTTGATATTTTCATTGTAAGCAATGTCTGCAGATGAAATATTGCTACCGCGGTAGCTACCGGTCTAATTGTATTTGTTCTTGTTTCTGTATGCGAATGTTGGAATTCTTTTAAAGTAACTAAAAATGTAGTCTTTAATAATAACAAACAAGAAAAAAAACTAAGACTTATTTTGTTTTGTAAGACTGCAACATAAAATAAAAAACTTAAAACCTTGATTTCCGATATGAAACCATTTCCAAGGAGGCTATGATGCTGGTTTCGTTTGATAATTAAACCAATCCATTGAGTCTAGAAACCAGCCAACTTCACTTTTTCATAAAAAAATATTTTTTCATATAAATTTTTGTATTTATGGTTCACTATTGTTGATTACGGTAACGAACAAACCTATTGTGATTCTATCGAAATTTTGCGATTTAGGTAAGTTTAATTTAAAGATATTCAAAGACAAAAAATATTTACAGTCATAGTGAACAGGCTTCTTTGGGGTAAGCTCGCGCCCAGTAAAATGCATACCCATTTGTGAAAAGCTTTTGAATTCAACTTTTTTTTAAAGAGACATCCTGTTTATTAAAACCTAAAAAAATCTTTATTTCTTAAAGTCTAGTTAACAATATTATATTGAGTTTTCCCTTTATTGTGTGGCCTCTGCGGCAATAGTGACGGTATTGTGTTAGATGACCACTCCAGACAAGTTAGTTCTTTTTAGCATCTCGCTCAATGTTATGTTGGCCAGTTGTGGCATTTTCGACACCTACTTTCAGTCATTCGTATACGTAGTGTATGACATTAACGTCATGTGAAGCCATAAATCGTATAACTATAAAGGAAAACAAGGAAAAATACATTAAATTATCTTCCCGAAAAAATAAAACATTCTCATCCCAACTGAGTATTCCTCAGCTTGGATCATTACCATACCAAATAAGGGGTTGTACGAAATTACGCGTGAATTCCAGCCTCTTTGTGCGTCCTTTATGAGTGCTGGCCTTTTTAAAACAATAAACGCACCCGTAAGCCTTCGCTGATCCCAAAGAAAGCCTTCAAACAAATGCCTGAAAGGGAATTAAGGCTTCCTTCGCCACGTCACGCAGCCTTTTTGGCGAAATACGATCGCATGAGCCGGTGATTGAGTACGAATCGTAATGAAGTGGCAGGAAAAAAACACATATTATGAAGAGGTTTTGAAAAGTAGAGTAGTATGAAGTAACTATATTATTTATTTAATTATAAAAAAAAGCTGTAGGCCTAACTTTCTCACCTTAAATGCGTTAATTAATTACGGCATTTGATAATAAAATATGAGGACTGAAATTTTATGCACTTTCAATGGCTTTTCATTGTTGATATTAATTAATGATCTGACTTTCGTTGATAAAACACTTCAAAAGGTTTCTGTAATATGCAAAATTAAAACATTTTTCGATGTTTGTTCGACTCTGCATTTAAGCTCCAAACTATAAATCCGTCGCAAACAGAGATTTTAATTTAACTACGACGATTGAGTTTACAAACTCCATATGGTTCGCATTTTGGTTCGGTATTTTGTATAGTATTTTAATCACATTTTTATTGCACTCAAATAAACTTTGCTCTTGGTAGAAAGAACTGCAAACGCAATACTTTGATTGTAAAAATTTAAATAGTAATAACGATCGTCATTAGTTAATGTTCGAACACGTCTGCAGATTACGGCATTGACGCTCAAGGTCATTTTTATGGTTAATTAATACATAGTTAGAACCATACAATAGCTATAATAGATCGATAGATACATAGCTATAATCTAAATGCAAATTAAAATGTGATAACATAAAAAACATAACTTAGTCTCTTTATTGGGCTACATAAGTATGTAGCCCTTCCTTATACGAGTAAGTACTCGTATACGGATAATCTCAGACTTTGAAGTTATAATTCTTTACAATGCCCTTAGAATGCCCTCTTATACATCATATTTGATATAAGAAGCTCTATTCGCGTAGAGGTTTTACACAGTTGAAGGGCTACAAATACCCAAGTCATGTTTCCCAATCCTGGCCTTCGTCACCCGTCATGAGAGCTTACATTTCGTATCCTTCAATTTTTCACGTCATCACAGGAGTAAATCACGAGGCCTCCGGAATATGAACCAGCTATGTATATACATACTCTGAAATACAGCTAAATAATAGAAATCAAGTCAGAAGGCTTTCCATTTTTAAGAACAAAGTTAAATTTTTAACCGACTTCAAAAAGGAGGAGGCTATCAATTCGACTGTATGTTTTTCTTTTTCTTTTGTATGTTTGTTACCTCATATCTCAGTCGTTTGTCAACTGAATCGAAAAATTTGTTCGCCTACTTGGAGGGCGTACCTTCTAGTTGGTCCCATTTTTTCTATTTTGGGATCTGATGATGGGATCTTGGTGTAATCGAGGGAAACCCTCAAATTTTAAAGGCACGTATAGTGTTTCTTTACTAGAATCTTAATGTTGACGTGTTTTTCGTCTGATAGTCAACATCTTGTGGGGCTGAGCTGAACTTGAACTTGAACTTATGATAGGTAATTTGTAGCTTCTTAAAAAAATATAATCATAAGGTGCAACTCCCCCCCCCCCCCCCCACCCCCCCCTCTTAGGTAATTACGAAAAATGAAGAAATAAAATAAATTTTAAAAAAAGTGAAAACCGACTTCAAAACCAAAATGCACTAAAAAGTTTTAAATAAACTCTTCACCATTGAAAGGAAATGAATCCGTTTTAGGCAAACAATTTCTTTTTGGAGTCGGTGCCATAACTTTGACCATCAAGCATCAACTATCACAGCACCGACTCCATAAATAAATTGTTTGCCTAAAACGGATTCCTTTCCTTTCCTTTTTTTCGTTTATTTAAGACTTTTTAGTGCATTTTGGTTTTGAAGTCGGTTTTTAAAGTTATCTGTTTGGTTTGGGTTATTTAATAGTGTGTTATTCTCGTAGAATTAGATTTTTACAAATCCTTGTTAGGCAAGTTGAAGTCGATAAACTTCGATAAAGTTAAAGGAATTTGTATAAGTTGGACTGTGGCATTCCAAATGTATCATTTGATTTCTACTAGAGAATAATTCGATGCCTAGATTTTCAATAATAGTACAACATGAACTTAAACTGTTACAAATGTAAAGATATAGAGCGCAGCCACATTGGCATTACTTTGCGTCCGCCGCAACGCACATGAGCAATTTCGTTTAAATTTACACCAACCAACGCACAGCGCCCCGACGCAACGTGACGGAGACGCCAATATGGTGGCACTGGCTGCCGCAATGATTGTGGAAACATATTCGTATCTTCAACGATCACCAATGTACTCTATGGAGCATTAGATATTGAATTGATCATATTATCTTTGAGTATTCTACTGGTATCATTTCTGTTGCATGCCACAGACCGTGACGTGCCGATGACATGAATTATTCGGCTCAATTTTGCCCAAAACGTGACAACATCACCGTTTCACGATTATAAATGGCGTTCTGCAAAAATGTAACGGCCTCGTTGTTGCTGTTTGGACATGATCGGATGTGGACAGCTGCATGCTGTTAACGATTTTCCTGTATTATTTACTGCTTTATTTTTATGGTATACGAATATTTTTCGTGAAGTCACCCTTCGGTCTCTGAACTCAACAAAAATTGTTTTTAAGGAATTCATCCACTAAGAAATTAGAAAGCCTTTTATTCGTACCGTGCAGATTAAAGAAGTAAAGGTATGTGAGGAAGATTAATGTGAATCGTGAGTACTTACTTATAAATATAACAAATAATAAAGTAAACACTCCTATACTGAACTTATTTTTCAATTAAAAACACGCCAAAATGTATTTTGCTATTAATTGGAGCGATCGAAAATGGCTATTTCCAAAGCATTTGGGCAGTGAGTAACGTGTGGCATAAATTGTGGGTGCACTATATTGTGGCGATAATAGCTTTTACATGCTTATAAATCAAAAACCGTACATGAGCACCAACTTACGTGAAATATTTGGCTACAGGCGGGGTCTATTCAATACATATTTTGCAATGTCCAGTAGTGTCATTTCCGCTAGGTGCATCATTTTTTTATCACAAATAACTAAAATGTTGTTACGATTTAACAATCTAGGCAATTATTTTAGTTTATGTTATAATAATAACTTTAATAAATTAATTCCTGAGTAACAGGCGTAAGTCTATTGTTTAGTAATTATTAGTTATTTGTCTCAACATAAGTGAAACTTCTTCTTACATATAATAATAGAGCCTTATATTAAGGCCCTTATAAATAAACATTCCGTAAAATTACAAGTGAAAAAACAGACATAGGACTCTAGAGCACTAAAAAAAATACACTATTATGCAAATATAAAAGAATCTAATCTATCATAATATTTGCTGTTTTGTTATCTTTCCTAGATGATCGTTCTACTCTTTCTTGGGTGACTCTGTTCCTTTTTAAAATTCAACAATATGATTATTATCTAGAACTTTGATACAATAATTATAACTTATTTATTGATTAGCTTAGATAAGTGAAATTAGGTAGTTCATGGCGTTTACAGAAAAAAAGGAAAGGAAAAATAATAATAGCAGCAATTATCGAGATAATTTATTTTATCAGAGTTTCTTTTTACTTTATGAGGCCAAGAGTGCGAGCTCTATCAAGCCACCCAGATCGCGACACATAGCTTCCTCCAAGGGTCCGTGAACCAGTAAACGAAGTCCTGCCGTGTAGAACTCTGAAGTTGTCCATAGCTAGAACAGTTCCTGGAAAAATAAATTATTTGTAATTAATTAAGCGTACACCTTCCTACTGCTATGAAAAGGTCTCCTCATAACAACATAACAATTCCAAATATGATTATCGCCAAAGAAAAAAAAACTGGTATTTTTTTGTATTCATTGATAATGAAGAGTACCAACTGTAATAAGAGAAAAGTACACAAACAGCAAGTACCGTGTTCTTGAGGTAAAATATATTTATACATGTGGATACTTTACTTCACACGTATTTTTAGGGTTCCGTAGCCGAATTTAAATGGCGTCCCCTCTCCCCCTCTTAGTTCTAAGCTAAGCGAGTGTAAATTTTGAAAAAAATGAAAATGTAGATCTTAACAAATACTTTCAAAGAAAATTGGTTTGGACGGGATCGAACTAGTAGTTTTTGAGATATAGCATATTTTCATTAACCGCAATCATGACTTTGGTTTTCATTTAAACACTATGAAAAACAAAGTTATATTTGCCTCACATAGCATGCCAGTAAGCATCTCCCTACACATACAAGTAGATGGCACGAGCAAATAGCTAGCATGAAAGTGTGCGAGCTACAGGCATTTATATCGTGACCTTAACTTTATTAACTTTAGTCTGTCTGGAATTAAATATTCAATTTAAACAACGGCTTAGAGTCAATAGAAGTTTCAAATGATTCTAAAGCCAGACTGTCACAAAGTAAAATTCATAAAATTTTAGCAGTAAATTCTACCAGGGAATTCTGAGATGAAATAAAATATTTTGCGTTTAATTTAAAAATTGAATCACTTTCAATTTATCTAAGCTACTAAAATATTAAAATTATCAAGTGAGATTGACGTTAGTGGACAGTTTGTACATTTATTTAGAAAGTAATCATTTCAATTACAGTATTTACCTTCGACGATGAAACGATGCACAACAAATTTTGACATGCATAGTTTTATGGCAAGTGAAACAGCTTCAAACACCGTTGCATGGTTTTGTCTATACTACATATGTCCTTAGTTTGGCAATCAATACGTCTGCATTTGCATTTGAAATGCAGAAGTGCAGAAAAATCTGTTAATTGTATGGGAACGATCCGCATATTATACTTTTCTCAATCTAATACAAATTTAGTAATTACGTCCAGGTCGGAACATTTCGTAGGTGAATTTAAAACCATTAATACACAGACACAGACGTTTCACCATTAGTTTTTCGGCATTTCCGCCCGCACATGCAAACAGTTTTAAAAGAGCTTTTAACTTTTGCGTAAAAAGAATTGTGGCAGTATCTGAAATAGCGCAATATTTCGTTACCTGGCTTTAGCTTAAATTGCCACTGATTGTCCGGATCCTGATAGTACCGGCCCAGGTTCCTCAGGGAGCGATAGTAAGCCCGACATTTTTCACCGCTCTCGAAAGCCATCGCCGTCCGGTCGAATACGTTGTATCTAAAATATATTTTTTGCTTTACTTTCATAGTTCCATTACACTTAAGATAAGCTTCCCTGTTTTATGGGGCGTAAGATAAATAGAGAGAAAGGGATTTGCCTAACAGGTCCGATCGTTTCTAGATATCCATGGTAGCTTTATTTTATTTTATAGGTTTGCTCTTGCCAACTACTCCAAACCAAGCCAAGTGTGACTAAGACGGCGTCGAGAATGGAACGAGCGCGCCCAGAAGAAGCCAGTTCACTCAAACATTTAAACTTTTTTTTTCTGGTTGTTATCACTAAGAAACACATAAACGGGCAGGTGTTTACCTAATTTGTACTAGATCTTGGGTATCACTGTTGATCGTGATTACCGGTGCTGAGTACTTGAAGTTGTGTTCTTTCTCCACGAACTCTGCTTCCAGGTTGAATTTGGTGAGGAACTCGTAATCCTCAGGGTATTCGTCTTTCAAGCGAGTGGCGCCGTAGAAACCATCCACCAATATAGTTTCACCACCGGTTCCGTTGACATGCTCCAAACAATGCAGGATTTGAAGACTGGAACAATATTTTGTTCTATGTAAATAAGTATATTGTGGTAATTTCGGTTGCGCAGACCAAAATGTTACATACTGGCACTTCTCTCACACTTTTTGTTTTAATTAGATATAAATAATAGTACATTATGATACAAGTGTGCTAAGTTGACCATTATATACAAGGCGATATTGTGTGCGCACGAGCGAAAGCGAGCGCGCCATAAGAAAGCCGCGTATATAATGGTCACAGGCACACGCGTATCATACTACGTTTTTCAACACACTTGCGAGGAAAAAACAAGACTCTTCATTTACTAAGTTTTTAATTATTAAAACATTTACTCGTAGTAAACATACATTTCACTCGACTTTGATGGCAAAAGACTATCGCACGCGTTTTTCGTCTCGTTACGTATGACCGCCAGAGTTAATAATAGGTTTTCTTCATTTTCTTTACTTGAAGTAGACATTTTCGTTAATATTAGACTTCACAATTAATCCACACTTCGTCACAGCCGACAATTACCTATTTACGAAAAATGGCGCATTGTTTTTTTTTTCTTGCCGCGATACCGATGGCTAAGGGCGAACTAGATCGGCCAACAGCCTAGATTAAAAATCTAATAATTCGTGTTAAAAACACAAATTACAGAAAAATTAAATTAAAAATCTGGATTTGCCATTTATTGAAATAAATACCTATGTAGAATACTGTTTTTTTCGCATAAATAATATTTGTTGCTAAAATAAAAGTTATAACCCGACTAAATTACATAGCTTCTTCTTCTTACGTACGACTTGGTACTAGGGTACAAACCTAATTTGGTCGGGTTAATAAACTAAAGGCACTAGTGCAATAATATAACAAAAAAGCACGCGTGTTTAATATCTATGATTATGTGCCAAAAATCGGTGGAATAAAAACGTCATTTTGAGCAAGTGTGTTGAAAAAACTTTTTTTGAACTACTTGGTAATATTAGGCTATGACAGCACTATTATTAAGGCACCTATAACTTATTCTTGAAAACGGTACATATCAACGGTTTTCGTCTAATATTTTTATTTTTATTTACCACAGCAGAGATATGAATAGCTCAAGAACTTTAACCTAAACCTTTAGCCTAATAATGGCAAATTAAACTTTTCTTATGAACTAGATTCGCTACTTTATACAAAACCTCGCCACTTTGATAATAAATTGTATGAGTTTGCTACACAAAAAGTAATGTTCCTATTAGATCTTTCTTTGCAAACAAAAAATACCAATTTACGCAAACAGACAATTAAGATAGGCAACCGTTATAATTGGGTATACTTAAAAATCCTCTTCTCCCATTACAAAGTCAACGAGAAAACTGATTTTAGAGCCTCGTAAATATCCGAGGGGATCGTTGTCATTTAATTTTATGGCGACACCTTAGGACCTATTTTCACAATTGCGTATTTTATATCTTGTTACAAAACGAATAAGGTTAACGTTTTTAATAGCTGTAAAATAACAGGATTTTATTTCAATACTGTCTTAATAAAGGAAAAAAGGAAATAATATAGCCGCAGATTTATGTTTTCAGAAAATTATCAAGAGAGATGCTAAACAAGAGTTATTGTATTAAAAGATGTGAGCAATACTTGTTATGAATGTTTTATTATTATTATTTCGAGTTTTATGATCACTAATATCACCATTTATGCACTGTTTCCCGTAGTGTTTATTAGCACAATAGTTCGTTCTCAATGTTTTCTAAGTTCATATCGCAATATTAACACAGTGGCTGCAGTAATTGCACTTTAATTCGAATTAAATTTAGAGAAGCGTGCATTCTACGTGTTAAAATGTCAAGCACCAGAACCGGAAAAAAGTGTGTGATTTTTTTTTGTGGGTATACAACAGTTTTATTTACTTAAGGTAGTTGTCAAAGGAGCTCCGTATGGTAGATTTGTTCTCCTTGGTTTTTAATAGAAAATTACTATATTTAAGACTAATTTCGGCGTGATAATAATAACTGTTATAAAAGGTTTAGTCAACATTGCTTTTTATTAGATTCAAACAATGTGTATGCAATAAATCGGAGGGCCCGCCCATCTTCGACCACGAAGAAAGAAACATTACAGGTACCAAGTAATATTGACCTCCGGCGTCCTATCAATCCGTAAGCACTAAGCGTGGTTGCTTCGCGTTATCGTGGGCGTCGTGTGTAGTGTAGTTTCTTTAGACTGTAATATTCTTTATTTTCTCTGTAAAATTTACCAGGTCTCACAAAATATAATTTTGTAGAGAGCAAGAGAGTTCAAAAAGCGTCGGTGCGGAAAGCAATATACGTATTGCATAGTTTACGAGCCGATGCATGTTTGGCTACGAAATTGCAAGTGCATTTTAGCAGCTGCGGCATGAATTTTTTCTCCCACTTGAAATGGTAGGTGTGAAAAATATATTTCAGTTTCATTTCTTTGGGCGATTCGTGTTTCCCACTGTAAACTAAATTTACTACACCAACATTTTACTTTAATGTTTTAACTGGGTAAGATAGTTGCTGTAATGTACGTACTTATAATAAAATTCACTAAAATTTGATAGCCTAAAATTTGATAGGTCAAGCATCTAAGACCCTTTACACACTGCGACTGTTAGCAGCGATGCAGTCGCGATGCTAACATACGTTAGCATCGATGGAGAAAACGTCAACCTTTACACTCTACGCTACTTTTAGCATCTATAAAGTCGCGATGCTCACGCGCGTTAGCGTCGATACAGTCGCAATGCAGAAGCTGAAAATTGACAAATTATGTACTGAACGCATTGGCATCGATGCAGTCGCGTTTCTGCAATGACGGTAATGCGCGACTTTTTCGATGTTAAATAAAATCTATTCATTGCGTGAGTCCCGATGCTGAAGCGCATTTCCAAAGCGCGCGACTGCATCGATGCTAAAAGTCGCAGCGTGTAAAGGGTCTTATATTTTACTGTATGTTATTGAAAACGTGAGATAATAATATGACGGTTTTTAACCTTTCGTTTAAAACCGTCATATTATTATTTATTATAACAAAAATCGAATGAAAGTATCCAACGCGGCAACGCGACTAGCATCATCGACTTCTTTCTTAGGAAATAAGTAGTTTCTAAATAAGTAGGTTTATTTTTTAGAATTTTATGCATGTTAATTTTATTTCGTCAAAAAAATGTTTTACCTACGTCTTTAATTAAATTTTACATTTTTTGCCAGAGTCGAATCTTTTCTTCCGAAACAAAATTGGAAAGAAACCTTTATAATTATAAAGATGAAAGCTTTTCAGATTGGCACTGAAAGAATAAGGACTGGCAAAGTGACTCACAAAACATTCTCGTGAAAAAAAAAACATTATTTCGTAACGGAAACATTTCTTTGTCTGCCACTTTTCAATGAGTCAATTGAGGAATAATATTTTATTAAAATACATACGAGCTGAAAATTTTACCTGCCACATAGATTTGTTTATCAAAAACAAAAAAAATATCTTTATAAAATATGTATTTGCTTTAATTGTTTACGGCGTCGACCGAAAAAAATACGAAACAAAGGTAGAAAGAAGTTGAAGAAGCATTAAATATTTTATTTTGCTACACTTTATTTTTTCTGTTTCTAATACAATATTATTAAAAGAGATATTTTTAAATTTTTGTTCGTGTTCAATTATTCTAGTTTCAGCATTTAATGACTATGAAAGAGTTTTCAGTTAGCATCATCCAAAAGATATCCACTGCTTAACATTGGTAGGCCTCCCCACGGTTTTCCACAGCGACCAATCGCAAGCGGTCTGCATCCTGTGTGATCCTGTGATGTTTTAAGACTATCGTGAGCACGTGGAACGTAGCGCCTACATTGCCTACATATTCGAATGGGTTCGAAATATGTTTGTGGGCGATAACGTTTTCCATCTATAAGGAATGAGTCAAATTTGGTCATATTTGTTTCATTCATCTCAAACCAAGCTGTACGTCTTCATTTTTTTTTAAATAAGGCTTGATTGGTTAAAAATGGACGAAATTTTGAAGAGATTTTTTTGTTAAAAACGTGAGTTAAGCGTTTTATATTAATTGAAAAACTTTATCACTTTTTGTATGGAATTTCGCTCGCAACCTTACCTCCTATGGTCGTTTGTCCATCTTATCGATGGGCATCCGACGCTGCGTCTTTGATCTAAGAGTCTCCAATCTAGAACTATTCTGTCCTAATGTCAGTTAGCTAGTATAACAATAATAAAAAAACATACCCAGCAGCTTCGGTGAAGTACGTGTTGTCATGGTGGGCGTCCAAGGCAATGTTGGTGTACGCAGTGTCGGCATGGACTGCTTTGGTGGTGAACTCCCACATGCCTCCGAAGAAAGTGTGCTGGACTCCTCCTAAGGCTTTGCATATCAGCTCAGTTGCTGCTAAGCTCGGCTCCACCTTCGGCAGAAACAGTAGTAGCTAATGAAGGTTGTAATAATCGATTATCAACATCCTTGAACTGAAAATTATTTATTATTATTTTTACTAACTTTAGTACAGTTACTATGACTAATTTGCTATAGGGGCTTGTATCTTCTGTTTCTATAGCTACATAATCTATTTACGTTCCTATCAAAATATACTCGATCGCATCATGTCATATATTATCTTAGACTTACTTAAGGATTCTATAATAATAATAAGTATAAATTGCTTTAATTCAAATGGTAAAGCTAGACTTCAATATTTTTATTCGAAATTAGTGTTTAAAATTCAACTTAGTTAACATAATTAGAACCCCTACTGACACATACAACCTTCGTCACACGAAATATAATTGTTTTTGTCACGTTACGAAACTATGTAACGGGTCGAGCGAATTACGAAGTATTCGAACCCTTTACAAATGGGACATTTTGTCCCTAAATCGGCAGAGCGATTACGTAACTTTCTAGTTATAGGGATGCGATTTCAAACAGTGGGTAGTGTGGCCAAATTGAACGTGGCGGTCGCATGACTTAAAATGTCCGGGCCAATTTGTTACTACCGGCAAATGCTGGTGTAACTTGGTGTAACACTGATATCCACCTAGGCAGAGGTGGAATTGTGTAAAGCAATCGTATTCATTTGCAGTTCAAAACGTACGGTATGATCTGTCAAATGGCAGAACGGCCACATGTACGTTTTGAACTTATAGTACGTACGTTTTGATCATACAGTACGTTTTGAACTTTCAAATGGATACGATTGCTTTAGACAATTCCACCTCAGGTACGCATTAACATTCGGGAACGGGAATGCAGAAACTTATGACATGGCGATCGTCTGCAGTGTGCTGTGTGAAGACTGCAAAAATATATCGAAAAGGACGCATTTATTGCATAAAAGCGAGAAACAACACGTTGCAATACAATTTACTTATTTTTCGTAGTTTCGCATACCGTGACCAAATTCGGTGGTGCACTCCAGCGTACCTAGTTCAGAGCTTTCAAAATGCTGCCATGACGTCACATACAAATGCAATGCGACAACAATCAGGTTAAATAATAGCCCTGCGGTTCAAACCCTTGCTAAAAGTTGGTTAGATTACCCCAGCTGGTATATTGGCAACGATATTAAATTCTTGCCAATTTTATATTGGAATCAGTATTCCGAATGTCTTTCGGTGGTCGTTTTGTTCTTAAAATTACGCTTTGCCATTTATCCTATATATTTTTAAATTATATGCTGAGCTTTTTTGTTCATTCTCGATTTTTTTTAAACAAATTTATGATTCAAAAGATGAATACATATAAAGAAGGAATTAAAATATTCAACAATATAACTAAGCACCTCTTTATTATGTTTCGGTATACAAATATACAAACATACATACACTTAAAAATGTTTGCACATGTGTTAGGAAGCCGTAATAGATGAACATACTTAAATTTTATCTGACGATATCACATACATGCTGGTCGAATTGATTATCTTTTATTTTAAAGTCGTAAGCAACTCTAACAATAGTTAAGAAACCTTAACTTGTTTAACTATGTTTGAATAGTTGCCATTAGGTGCCATTAGCGTTACCTGCCTACTGTTTTATAAGAAATGGCGTTCCATTTTCAAATTGTTCGTAGGTATCTATTGTCGATACTAAGGCTCTAAGAGTCAGTTAAATTGCAGTGTAAGCAGATGCGGGGCCCTACTGGATACACCCTAGTTCCACCCTTATTTTTCATAGGCCCCGAGCTGAGTAGATGGCGCTGCGCCACAATGTAAACATTAGCTCCGTATTTATTGAATGTTAAAAATATAAAATAGTGGTTATCGGTTAATTTAATTATTACTACTGCATCTGTGAAACCTGTAAATATGGAACATTTATGTGGCGAAGTGATCAAGACAATAGGTACTCTGAATACGTTGTGACTAAAATATTACTGCAGTGAACTATTGACTATATTATTATCTAGGACATAAAAAACGTTCTTGAGTCAATATCGTGTAAGAACATGAGCTACCGTTGAAAACGGTCCACAAATAATTAATTGAACATTATAATTGTACAACTTAAAAACCGTTCATTTGACTGTTTTGATTAATTGTTGTGTTACGGTCACTCATAAGTCGCTAAAGATCTTCATCTACCATCAATCGTGTTACATAGTAGCGCCATCTTGTAGCAAATGACAGAACTTTCACCCCAAACTGCAACCGGTGTTGACATCTATGATTCTTGAGCATGACTTGATGATTATCAACCTAAAATCGAGCTGCGCTATGCAGTGGACAAATTCGCCGTTACAATTATTGGTCGATTGGCGCAGCGGTTTGGAGCGCTGTTTTTAACTAACTGAGCTTTCCGCGCCGTATCCAAGGATTCTGGGTTCGAATCTCGCTGCTGTATAAAAATCTTGACTTCCTATTTTTTTAATAAATTTTATTTAAGTGTTATTTATAAATTATCACGATGTTGACGCGTGCTGCAAAACAAAGGGCTTTATCCAATAGTAGCAAAACAATAAAAAATGCTCTTTGCTACAAATGTAAGTCAACTGTGAATATTGTGAAGACTATTCAATGTAGTAAATGCGAAAGGAGGTTTGAGTTCGACTGCGTTGGACTATCGGAGAAGTTGTATCGTATCTCAAACAAAGAAAACAAACAAAAATGGAAATGCCCAACATGTTCTCAAGCAAAAGCAAAGAGTAATACCGTCCATCAAAATACAACTACAAGAGGAAAACAACCTGCTCTGCAAAGTAACTACGATGCAATAACAATAAATAAAACTTGCTCAGAGCAATCGACGGAATCTCGAAGCGAAGAAAACATCTATTTGGATTTTCCAACACAAAACGACACAATAACAGAAGACTCTTACATGGCTGCTACGGACAGACTATCACGAAGTGCAGAAAATACACTGTTGAATGACACAATTAATAACTACGAGCTGCAAGAGGAAATTCAACAATTAAAAATGCATCTGGCCTCCACAGAATCAGAGTTGGAACGAGTAATACTGGAAAACAACAGTCTAAATAAATGTGTTAAAAAACTAAACAAAGAACTAGAAATACTTAAGAATCTCTGCAGGGTTCCTCAGCATATTGATAATCCCCAGCATAGGAAAAGGCACTCTTTAACACCTACAATTTCAGCTACATCCTCCTCACCTAACATTCAAGTTGACGATTCACAAAATATTATAACTACTTTACAAAAACAGCTAGAAAACGCAAACTATCTTATATCACAACTTAATGACCAAATTGCAGATATAACACATGGAAATAAAACTTCATCTGAAGAATCTCTTCTGAGTGACAATGATATACCAACACATAATTCGCCGAAAGAAGACTGTCAACTAAAATACCAAGATTGTACTGCAAAAAAATATAATTTAAACCACAAACCACCAAACTTAAGCAAGAAAAACCTGCTTGTGCTAAGTACTTTGAGATCAAACGGTGTGCTGCGAAGACTGGATAAATCTTTTGGACAAAACTTTAATTATTTACACTTTAATAAGCCTGGGGCAGGTATTCTGAACTTGCTTGACAACATCGAGGAAAACGTGAAAAATTTGAAAACCACCGACTGCTGTATAATTTTTATTGGAGAAGCTGACTTCCGGGAATCACATGACAACCACTCATTAGTATGCAATCTTCGGAACTCTCTGCAGAACATTGCGTCGTCTACAAACATCATAGTCTGTGCACCCCTGTATATTTGTGGCAAGACTCTACACAACTGCCGTGTTGAAGACTTCAATGATCTACTCTATCAAGACATGAAAACTCACGATTATGGCACACTTTATGATAGTAATAAAAACCTTAACTTGGATATGTTCGCAGATTCGGGGAAAATCAACGGTTTGGGACTAAGTCATATTTTCAGTGAGCTAAAAGAACTAACCAACTGTTTGCTTAAGAATAATAATTTACCTGATAGCAGTGTCAGAAACAAGAATGTTTTTCATGGAAAGGATGTTGAGATTTTTGATTCCACTAAGGATACACCGCAGGCACAAGCACATTACACAGGGACACATACGAGTAAAACACACAAGGACACACCACAACGCTTACATAAGAGTAGAAAAACATTATTAGACTATTTCCCTTTAATTAATAAACCAGAAAAAAAGGGTACACAAAATACTTTTTTTCGTTAAGGATGACGCTGCAAATTACTTAAACATTCTCCACCAGAATATCGCTGGCGTATTAGGTAAACAAGACACCATAGAAATAACTTTAAATTCATTAGATGATACTCAGAAAAGAGTTGATATTTTGTGTTTTTCTGAAACATTTATCAGATCTGGAAGCGAATGTAACTTAAAACTAAATAACTTTGTATTGGCTGACTGGTATTCACGTAAAAATAAAAAACGCGGAGGAGTTTGTATTCTGTGTAAGGCCAACCTCAAGTTCAGGAGACTATTATTCCTAAAAGAGTTTACCACCGATTACACGTTCGAATGCTGTGGCATAGAACTCCTACAACATAAATGCATAATCGTTTGCCTTTACAGAATTCCTAACAGTAATCCCTTTATTTTCTTAAATAAACTTGAATTGATTCTAAATAAGATTCAAAAAAATGCAAAAAAGAAAGTTATATTGTTAGGTGATTTTAATATAAACCTACTTCAGGAGTCACCTGAGCTTGAGGAATATAAAAGGTTGACACAGAACTACAACTTAAAACTCCACATCACTAAGCCAACAAGACGAAAATCATGTCTAGATCAAATTATAAGCACGATACCTGAAGCTACTGCTGAAATCTTACAGTTAGGTCTATCAGACCATGAAACGGGGCAATATCTTTCTATACCAACGGCACACAAAGAGGTGTCTGGCAAGCCTCGTTTTATACAAAAAAGGGAAATTACTTTTGAAAATATGAATAAATTCTGGGCTTGTCTATGTAGCATCTCATGGTCGGAGGTCTATAATGAACTTGATACTAACAGAGCTTTTGAGTGCTTTCACAAAACGATAGTATTTTATTACAATTTGTGTTTCCCTATTAACCTAATAAAAATACATATTAAAACAAAACATCCTCACTGGATATCAAAAGGTCTTAAAAAATCGGCTAAAACTAAACGACTCTTAAGATTTAAATTTTATAAAACAAAACGATACTCTGACAAACTTGAATACTACAGCTATAATAAATTATTTAAAAAATGCATAGAAATGGCTCAAAAAATCCGCAACAAAAAATATATTGACAATGCCAAAAATATCTGTTCGGCTTCATGGAAAGTTATAAATAATAATATTACAGTACAACCAAAGAAAGATTTTGACAACTATATACTTGTAGATAGGGACATTGAAATTAATAATCCAATTGACATCGCTAATATTTTTAATAATTATTTTATAAACATGACTAACACTGATCTTCCGAATAACAACACATATAAACATGACATCAAACAAAACGATAAAATTATATTCTTATTCCCAACAAACGACGAAGAAATACTAAAAATGATAAAAACTCTCAAAAATACTTTTTCTACTGGCTATGATAATATTTCGACAAAAGTAATAAAACACTGCTCTCATGTTTTAGCGCCATTGTTATCACACATTGTAAATCTATCTCTTCCTGAAGGCGTCTTCCCCGAAATATTAAAAAAAACTGTCATAAAACCTATTTATAAAAAAGGGGATAAAAAAGACCCTGCCAACTACAGACCCATAGCCTTGATACCTATTTTATCAAAGGTACTAGAGAAAGTTATGCATAAAAGATTAATAGATTTCATGAATAAGAATAACATTTTATGTTCTGAGCAGTATGGCTTTCAAAAAGGAAAGTGTACTACATTGGCAGCATTTAAATTAATTAATGAAATAATAGATAACTTAAACCGCAAAATTAACATTACAGCCATATTCTTTGATATGACAAGGGCGTTTGATTTTGTGTGTCACAATTTGCTATTAAAAAAATGTGAAAAATATGGCTTACGTGGAGTAACCTTGGATTGGCTTGCGAGCTATTTAAAAAAAAAAAAAAAAAAAAAAAAAAACCGCACACAGTATGTAGAGATACCTGGCTTCAATACGAACATGGAGCAGACATTTTCCAAATCGGATACTCTGAATTCCAATGAAGTTGGAGTACCACAGGGCAGTATTTTAGGCCCCTTACTGTTCCTCATATACATAAACGACCTGCCACTGGCCACTAAACAAAAATGCTTTCTCTTCGCGGATGACTTGTCTATTGTTATACCCAGCAAAAAATCACTTGACTACAATGAACAAGTAAATGCATGTGTTAACAATATATTAAACTGGCTTAATTCTAACAATTTAAAAATAAATATAAGCAAAACAAAATACATTCAATTCTTGAACAAAAATGGTAATAGAAAACAGTTAAATATCATATGCAATGGACAAGAGGTGGTAGAAACGGAGGATGCTACATTTTTAGGCTTAAAACTTGATAAAAACTGCTCATGGAAATCACATATTGACCATGTATGTAACAAAGTAAACCGCTTTAGATATGCGCTATGGAGATTGGCATCAGTCACCAATCTGCAAACTGCCTTAAAGGCATATCACGGTTATGTAGCTGCTAACTTAAGATATGGAATATTGCTGTGGGGAAATTCGGTAGAAATACAGAGAGCCTTCATTGCACAAAAACAATGCATCCGAGCTTTAGCACACGTTCCTCCTTTTACTACATGCAAACCATTATTTAAAGACATGAGATTACTAACACTTCCTTCCATGTATATTTTCGAAGCTTGTAAGTTTGCCAAGCAGCACCCTGAACTATTTATAAAGAAAAAAAATGTGTGCAGCTTTAATACTAGATATCCTAATAAATTGATCCTGCCGGATATAAAGACTAGTGTATGTAGTAGAAACAGCCATGCAATGATTGTAAGAATTTATAATAATCTTCCCACAGACATCGCTAATTTACCACCAAATTTATTTAAAAGTCACTTGTACAATTGGCTCATAAACAGTGCTTTCTATTCTGTTGCTGAGTATCTATCCAAGTAACCTATAAACTGACCTTAATTGACATAATTTATTATATAATTGACATTCACATTTTTATTGACATTTTAATTAATTCGACATGCCGTTAATTTCATTGTTTGTTTAGCTAATTCAAATGTAGGTACACGTACTTAATATTAGAAATTTAGAAATGCATTGAATTTTGTAAGCCAGTAATGGTAAATGTGCTGATCTTTAAAATATCGAACCATCTATGTAATACCACATTTATGCAAATAAATTGATTTGATTTGATTTGAATACGGCCCTGCCACCCATTAATCTTTCGCTGACAGACTCGACAGAGCGGTTATGTTAATATGAGTGGTTATTGCATTTTTTCGTAAAAGGCATTACGAAAAATCATTCTACATTCTGACAGATTATCTTTTTATTGAATTTAAATATGCTAAGTGTACATAAACATAATGGCACTTTGAATTAGGTTTAATTTCAAAGATTCATATAGTACTTTTCCTAACGCTTTTTCCATCAGCCATCATCTCAATCTAGACCATAACTGAACTATGCTGGGCAAAGTAAAAGAATAAGCAGAACTATGTTGGGTAAAGTAGAAGAAAATTCATAATGACGGATGTACGCTGTGGTATTCGCAAAGTTATTTTTATTTTTAATCAAATGAAAAATAACGACAAACTTTGCTTCAGTTGCTTCTATAGTTATGTGTGTGTCAGTGGAAGGTAGATGAAATGAAGACTCCAAATTACGTCTGAAACCGTTATTATTGTCCAGTTCCACAAATATAGTTCACACATAAAATATATAAGTTAAGAAGGCACAACACGGAGAAGGAAAGTCATACACACGCGAAAGATAGTAAGGAAGCACAGATACAGTCTTAGGCAAGAAATACATAAAGCGAAATGAAGATATATAAGCGGTAGCGAGATCGATAGCATAAAAATTGATCAAGGCGGCGTGCGGTTCGCGTCGTGTAGTTAAGTTTCAACTGGGCCGACCGGTGCGCGCGGGCGCAGCGCCTGCTGCAGTACATAGCCCGTTACATAAGAAGCATCGAGCATTAGGGATGGTGTAAGGTCGATAAGACTATCGATACCGACATCGATGACTGGTACACATCGCATACTATTAGAGGTGAATTATTTTAGTTGTTAATATGTTGATTAAATAGGTTTAAGTTAATATAAATAATGTAAATAAATATAATTAGATATTAATAAATATAATGTGTGATTTCATACTATAGAACATGTGTTGTAAATATTATAAAGCTAATTTGTTAAGTGTAGGAAGGATGCCTACACTTCCATTGGTGTAAAGTATGAAATTACAAATTGGAGTAAACACGCAACTTTAGTTTATACCACGAAACGTAGGCATTTCTTTCCAACTGTGTATTATGTCAGACTATAGTTAGACCCTTGTTTTGAAGAAAAATGTTATGTTTAATTATTATTTTGTATATATTTCCACCTCAGTCACGTAAACTTGTACTTTTTTATAGTACCAGCCGAAGCCAAGTAATATCAATTTTACATTTAAGTTAAAGAAGTTGGTGGATGCAGTGAGTCGAGCTGCGTTTCTTCATCGACATGTAAAAATGTTCTAACAATCCGACATGTATTTAAATGCCTGCTTTTTGGATTGAATGTATGTGTACTTAGGAAATTAAAGGGTCAGAGGTGATTGGTGATGCTGGTTAGGTATCACGCCGGTTGTTGACTAAACTATCGAAATTATAGTGACTTTTTGCAATTTTTACTTCTTCCTTAGGTCTGTATACATCTCCCCTATTATTTGTGTTGGGGATGGCAATATCTATCAGATGGCAGTTTTATTAATTTTTACTATTAATGTAATAATATAATATCCGACCGGTTAAAGTAGTCTTATCTATAAGGATTGCCCTATCGTAATAAAGTTTGTAGGTTCAATTTTTCCTACAATCAAAGGAGTATATTTACAGTATGCAACAGTAGGACCTTGTAGAAGCTTAAAAATCGTTGCAAGTTTTTATATGTTTTATTATTATTATTACCACTCACCCCTTCTATTAGTACAAATCCGTAGTCCAAAAGAGACTGAAATACGCGCTTAGCGCATTCTTCAGAGTTCAGGAACTCGCTAGCTTGGACCTTAGCGACTTTCTCCATCACGGACGGACCGGCCCAAAGCTTTGGCTTCAGTCTTCGACTATTCATCCACTTTGCGTAGTCGAATTGAGAAAGAAAACTCGGGGAATAGGAAGATTTATGTTGGTCATCCCCTGAAAAATGGTACAATCATAAACGTGACGACCTCCGTGGTCGAGTGGCTAGCACGCTGGTTTCAAGCGTCACCATCTCGTGAGGTTCCGGGTTCGATTCCCGGTCGGGTTAATGTACAAAACGATCTTTTCTATATTGTCTCGGGTCTGGGTGTTGTGGTACCACCGTTGTTTAGCTTGGGATCGGAGAAATGTATGTGATGTTGTCAAATATATAAATATATATATAAACATTTTTATTTTAAATAAACATATGAAGTAAATCGAATATTTCGCTCACCTGAATCCGAACACCAGTTTGTCTGTTTACATTAATCATTAAACTCAAGCAGGACACATAGCGAGAAGAACGGATGGCCGTTGGGATAAATTCTAGAT
The DNA here is from genome assembly GCA_963924145.1 of Pyrausta purpuralis. Lineage (NCBI taxonomy): Eukaryota > Metazoa > Arthropoda > Insecta > Lepidoptera > Crambidae > Pyrausta > Pyrausta purpuralis. The sequence goes on along the minus strand of OZ001645.1, from coordinate 19,099,967 downwards.
TGGATACCCTTCGACCAAAGACGTGGCGTGGCGAAGCACCTTACTGATAAAAATAATACTTACAGTTGATGGTAAGTCTTGATTTGTTATAGCAAAAGCTTTCTATCTTCGATTCTGGAATATCAAGAATGTATTTGGCTCGTTGAAATGTATCGGCATGGTAGCAATCAGGGCACCTGCAATTACGAATGAGTAAATTAACGTACAGTGCACAGTGTACACTGCAACCCTGCTTTAGAGTCAAATAGTGACAAAAACGCGCTGGCTGACCGGTGGGACTCCCCTTTGCTGCGCCGCTGGCTGCAGCTTCATTCCCCTGCCACCCGCTATCACAACATCTAGTGTGGTAGTCCTACCAAAAGCCATTTAAATATTATAATTCTCGTAATATGTTACAAAAATCACAATTACTAACAATAGAATAAGACCAATATTTTACTAACACTATATGGATTTTAATCTGAAATAAATAACTTGAATTGAATTAAATAGTGGACAGCGTAAGAGTCCAACTTTAAAGACCGCATATCTATATACAGGTTAATCGTTACACACTAATACTACATGTCAAAACAAACATTATGACCTGAATTTTGCCCGGTTTTTCAAATTAAACGAAAAATATTTTGCAAACCCATACCAAGTTTGGGCTCCTCCTGGTACAATAAGACTGATAATTTGTTTGTAAAATATACCATAAATGATACGTGATACCTCATTTCCAACCTCAACAAAGGAATAGGTAAAACTTTAAATAATTAGTTTTCTACTAAAAATATTCATTTATTATACTGAATGGGCACTTTAAATATTATCACTTAAAACGAGGTGACCTTATACATACAGTACTTAAATAAACTGTGCCAATTTGAAGTTTTGAAAAATTCCAAAAAATTAAAAAAAAAAAATTTTCAAAATTCCTGTCAAGAGGTTAGAAATGAAGATATCACGTATTATTTGTAGTATATTGTACAAGCAAAACATCAGCCATATCGTATCACGATGACTTAGTATGTTTTAAAATTTAATTTTATGCGCTGATGTGGTATATTTTCAGAACTGCCTTAAGAATCCCGTCAAAACGATTTCGCAAACGATAGTGTCATACACTGAGTATTTTTTTCTAATTTTCCATACATTTTTTTATGACTCAGCGCTCTCCTAGAAGTTTTTTTTTGGGTATTTCGGGTCAAAAAAATGTTTTGACCTCTACTATACGTGCTAACTTGAACATCGATTTGCGGTTTTTTTTCTTACAGCTTCCACTACTAGCTCAAACTAGTATTAGTAACTGACTAGGCAGAGGGTTCTGATAACAAAGAGAAGTACACATCTCTTGTTAAAGCTTACCTGCACTGATCTCGTAACCAGCAGTCTTCGAATTTGATGACGTTACCATCACTGAATGTTATTTCTACAGCTTGATCTTGTAATTTGACTATTTCGAATGCTGTAGTTGGAATAAATATATATCAAAGAACGTTTGTACAAGACATCATTATGATGATTTAAGTAAATACGTAGTCATTAAAATACTCACTTGTTTCTTTTAATAAAGTCATTGTATAAAAACACTATTAACGTAACCAAACAACTTTTAACTGTTCATCAATTCACTCAATATTATTTCTCAAGTAGCAACGACTGGTCAATTAGTTAAAACAAAACTTATATACAAATGTGTCATGTGATATGATTTGCGTCCTCGTCGTTTGTACAGCCAACAGCAATGACGAAAAGAGATAGCATGACATAAATCCGGTTGTGCTATCACAGTTTAAAGTTTACATGGGGTCAAATAGTTTACATAATTGATATCATTTGATTCGCAACCTATGGCATTGACTTCAAAATACCACAAATAAAGAAAAAGTATTTTATTATATTTTGGACTGTAATATTTGTATATATAAAAATGAATTGTTGTTCGTTAGTCTCATTAAAACTCGAGAATGGCTGAACGGATTTATCTTAGCTTAGTCTTGAAATATTTGTAGAGGTCTAGGAAAGGTTTAAAAGGCGAAAAAAAAATCGAAAAACGCGCGGACAAAGTCGCGGGGATTAGTATTTTATAACGTCCAAAATTTGGATTTATTTCAAAACAAAAACATATCATCTTTGGAAGTTAGAGACAACCATAGCGGTTAGCGTAAGCGCCTGTTTGTACTTAAGCTGAGAGCATTATTTTCGTGTGGATTCATTTTAGAATTGCGATAGCTTCTAAGATATTTATTAAAATCAAATAATGTAAACGGCAATTTTATTCAAAATAAAATAAACGTGATGATAAATATGTTTATTTTAATAAGAATAAATACTCGCGTGCATCAAAACACCTTTAAAACTAGTACCTACACTGTTTTTATAAAATTTATGAAAATAAATAAGTTTGTAGTGAGTAAACCATTTCAAATAGACATATGCTGTCGCGGACTTAATTGTAGAACTTTTACAGAGGAACCATCTCATGTATCTTAAAAGATTTACAAATATTTTTCGCCCGTATTTGCCATATTTTTCATTTTTGCTTCGCTCCTATAAGTGGTATCGTGATGTTTTGTAGCCTTCCTCAATAAATAAGCTATCCAACACAAAAATAAAATCTTTCGAGTCCGTCCAGTAGTAACTAAGTTTAGCGCGTTCAAACAATCAAACAAACAAACTCTTCAGCTTTATAATAATACATAGCATATATAGTAACATAACTCAACTCTGTGCAACGAAGCTTTCGAATTATCATTAATACTAGGCATTGCAAACTAGCATAAACTTTTAGATTTAGCACCGAGATGAGATGAACTAGCTAGATTGATTGACTACTGTAGACGGTCAAATGTGTAATTGATCTAAATTAAACCGTATTAGTTTGCGTCAAAGACTGGCAGCTTAAGCTCAGACTGAAATCAATTAATATTAACAATGGATAAACCGGCTAAATCCATTCTATGAAAACGTTATCCAATAATGTTGTTGAAGGCAATGCAAACATAAACGCTTGGTAATCTCGACCCTTCAAGCAAAGTACTTAACAGCTTTACATTTCATTATTTTATCATTTTCCACTTTGGAAACGTTTAAGCCTACCTAAAACTTCACAAACATTTATGTCAAATTTAAACAATCACAAAAGTATATGTCCCTTATTAAATGTTTGAGTATTTAATCGTTTTGAAGCAAAGTTTTAGTTTCAAGGTTTAAGTAGTTCCTTCTTTTACTAGGCATTTACAAGTATAATGAACTTATTTACGGTGTACCTATGTCCAAAGATAATAAACTTTAAGAAAATTAAAAACCGACTTTATAAATGCACTAAAAAGTGTTATATTATAAACTCTTGATCTTTAAAGGAATGGAATCCATTTTAGGCAAACAATATCTTTTTGGAGTCGGTGATCTGATAGTTGATGCTTGAGATGGTTAAAGTTAGGGCATTCTGTCATTTAAATCACTGAACTCCTAAGCGTTCAGGAGTTCCACCATCATCTTAGCTCCACACAATGTTGACGATCAGACGTAACAACATGTCAACATTATTATTCTAGTAAAAAATACTATAAGTGTCTTTAAAATTTCAGGGTTACCCTCGAATGCACCAAGATCCCATCATAAGATTCCGACTTGGAAACAATGGGATCAACTCGAAGGTATAACCTCTAGGTTAGCGATTTTTTTGTCGAATTCGGTCTACAAATTTCTCCCTCCACTGGGCCCCCGTAGTGGAGTATGGCTTGAACTACGTCATAGCTGAGGTAAGGCCTTTGGCCGACAGTGGGACGTTACAGGCTAACTTTACTTTACTATAATTGTCTGTGATATGATATAACACAGCCACAAAAAAAACATACAGTCGAATTGATATCCTCCTCCTTTTTTGAAGTCGGCTAGAAATACTCACACATTAAGCAACCATAAGCTTTAAATTAAACCAAATAAAATAATCCTACCCCACAATATTAGTAACTTTTGAACAACAAGAGACTACAAAACGTCGACCAACTTAGTATTCAACTACCGAATCCGGGAGAGAAACATACAGAATATTCTATTGCGGACAGCAAGCCGCTCATACGAATGCCCTGATCCACGGTTATGGCAATAAAACATGTAACCCGATAGTTCGGAAATATTTCCCGAAAACATCTCACCACGCCCTAAATGTACTGGACTTTGATACATACGAAAATGGAGATCAGAAAGCCTTAAGGGTGTTGATTATGATTTGTTAAGATTTTCTTCTCACTGCAATATATTAAAGGCACCGTAATATAAATAAGTGACATGAATTATCTTATCGGTATTAAATAGAGCGTTAATAATAAAGGTAAAAGCACATTTATCAACTCGTAATGTGAAAAGCACTGACTAGGCGTCCAACCATACGGAAGCACTTTACGTAAAGGAAACAGCCTCGATGTGGGATCCGAAATGCCACATCTCGCATTATGTTTGCTACAACTTATTTATTTATTTAAATTTAATTGCACTGCAAGTTGTACAATTGGCGGACTTAATGCCTAATGGCATTCTTTAGCAATCAACCACCTGGTAATGCAGAGAGTGTAATCAGTACAACTTATGACAGTTCATCTTGTGAATTGTGTCAATCGGGCAGTCAGCCCATTTTGACAGTTCAAAACGTACGGTATGATCTGTCAAACGGCAAAGAACAAAGCGTTTGGCAGATCATACCGTACGTTACGAACTGTCAAATGAATGCGATTGCCTTACACAATTCCACCTTTGATATATTATGTGCGTTGAAGTTTGGAGTTTCATAACAGGAATACTGAACGCCTAGAGTTGATACGGTGATGTTCCCACGGGTGGATAGATGTGATATAACCTTTAAGGTTAACTCACCAAAAACTTGTATGTAAAATGACGCCAAAACAAGACCACAGTCATATATTATTAAGCGTCCAACTCTATAAGCTCTTACTTTACAGATCCTAATTCACCTTAGTAAAACTAAGTAGCTAAGCAAATACAAAATCAAACTATTTATGAGAGCTAAGACATTCTGCTAGCTTAGCGCTATGATTTTGTGTGGAATGTTTTAGTTAGCCCATTCAAAAATACTTTTTCTTTTAGTGTACATTTTGAATGTAGGTACTGTAGAGGTTTGTAGATACGCGCATAACTTGTGTGTCGTACATCTATGTGTCGCTTGTTAAACAAATCGATTTCCAAATGGAGAAAAACTATTTTTACTAGTAAATTTTGCAATCAATGAAGCAATGTGTTGTATTTTGATATCTTCATGAAAACTATAATAATAATAAGTAATATTGGACCCCAATCACATAAATTGCTCTGATCCCAAAGTAAGTAGCTAATGCACTTGTGTAATGGAAATCAGACACAACGTTGGTACCACAACGTACACAACGTTGGTACACAATATAGAAAATTTGGATTTCTATATTGGGAATCGAACCCGAGACCTCGGAGCGGCGACGCCTTGAAACCAGCGTGCTTAGCCACTACACCACGGAGGTCGTCGTCTATAGTGGATAACAAAAAGTTTATAAATTTTAAAATAAAGTTTGTGAAATTCTTTTAAACGTTTGCCTTATATTCTTTAATCTAACATCCGCTAAGCTCGTGTGTCTCCATCTCAACAACATAAGGACTGAGCTTTACTCCTCGTTATGGCTTCCGGAAATATGATCGAGGGGACCCTCCTTTTGGGCATTTTATCTTCTTTATAGCGGAGTTCTTTGAGTGATGGTCATTTTTATTTCCTTCTCGTTTAGGAACTAAGTAATGAAAAAGCAACAAAATAACAATGCGTGATAAAGTGATTGCGTATACACTCCGCATACTTGCACATAAATAAATAAATATTGGATACCAATCACATACATTGATATGATCCCAAAGTAAGTACGAGTAGCTAAGCACTTGTATTATGAAAATCACACACAACGGTGGTACCACAACACCCAGACCCGAGACAATATAGAAAGTTTTGATTTCTATATTGACCGGGAATCGAACCCGGCACCCGCGTGCTTTTTGGAAGTGCGGAGATATGAATAGAACTTTTCCTTTTAATCAAAGTTCAACTAACCGATGAAAGTGTAGAGTTAAACAGTAATTAACAAAGGACACTGTTGTGAGTTTAATTCTGAATGAACCTTACTTACTATATTTGCGATTTTGTAATTGCTATTGTCCAACTTGTTCAACAGTGGACGTTCTTTGGCTGATGATGATTGTCTTACATCTCTATCAATTAGACCGTTAATTTGTTTCTTTACCCAAATACCAACTATCACATAACTAACAATACCAGGCAAAGGAATTGAAAAATATCCAGTAGGCGTCACGGACGCGCCCTTGAGAAGCAAGGGTAGTAATGAAATGGCGACCGCAGTGCCATTTGAATTGTAAATGTTATTATTTCCGAACACGCCTCCGAATGTTCGCGAAGGGTCACCAGCGGACCAAATGAATAATTGTCGAGGTTGAATCCACTTTTTTAACTCAATATTTTGAACATTGATTATAGTCTTTTCGTTCTAGTGTTAAGTTTTCAAGCGCGTAACAAAAAAAATATTACAAAGATTTAAATATATTGAAACCTGAAACGTTCAGAGCTTTTTTTATATTCGTAAGCAATGTCTAGTCTACTCGAACGAACTCTCGAACAATATCGGTACCAACATCGGACAGGTAATTGCCGTCATCAATAGACGCTACGAAAGAAGAATTTTATACTAAGAATAATTCCATTTTGAAGTTTTTAGAATCCAAAATGTGACTTTAGTTTGGTCCTAGATCTCTACATGGCCTAAAGGCTGTTATGTCCCAGGATTCTATGTTACTACAGTTCTCAGCTTGATTACGTAACTTGCAAACGATAGAGGTGATAGCATTGTGATTGCAATCCTCGTGACACCAACGAATTATCTAAGTGTCCGGAGAGGTTTTTGATAGAAATTAACACAAAGTAGTAATAGTAGTCATGGTATAAACTAAGTGTTGCTCGTAGCTATAAACCTCAACAGTACTTGCTTGGAAGCTTAAAAAAATACTGTCATATATTGTTTGAAATAAAGGGTCTATCGCATGTTAATTGTTATAACCTTTTGAAAAGAAGCGACTCCACAAAGTTTTTTCGTCACTTATAAACAGAAAGACAATGTACCCTCCTTTTAAAACAAAATAGCGGTTTCTGTAGGAATCAATTAATATTTTATTTCGAACTTATTGTTTCTCTTGCTTTTTTAAACTTTTAACTCCAAAACCTTGCTACTAGCACAAACTCGTATAAAAATGGCAACCCACTTTGCAATGCGACAGACGATAATGTAGTCCAATCGCAGTCTACTCTAGTCAAACGTGCACTGTTTGCGGCCCGCATCGCACGTCGTACAAACGAGCAAACACACTGTTTGCACCCGTGTTTGAATAACAATTTCGGACACGTCTCTGTGGGGCTTAGTGTTGTAAAATGACTAGTTCTGACCAGTCACATTGGTCATAAAACCGTATATGACCCATGTGATTTGACGTTTACGTGACCTAAATTTTCAGACCCAGTTATCGCAAAAAAAAACTAAATCACATTTTGTGTGTTGTGAATTAGTTGTGATAACTTATTATGATTTATTATTGTATTAACAAACACTGTCATCTGACATTCAGAAATAAGTAAGTGTTTAAATACGAGTAAGGTTGAAATAAGATGTAAAGTACGGGTTTACAACGCAAAAGTCGCGTGACCGACCGAATTCGACCAATCGCGCAAGCATAACTGAAAAAAGTAATAAAAATTGATTGAAATTGACCATTTATGACAGTTGAATGCCATTTTTGACTGTTTTTGACCAATTTGACCATAAATGATGTCAGTAAAATTCAGTCACCATAGTCATTTCCAACACTAGTGGAGCCGTACGAAAATAATGACTGTAAACACGAAAGACGGCGTAGACTGGGTAACGTTAGGCGTACTTTATTGATAGAAACCATACCATGTATTAATCGTAATATTGTACCTTACGAGAAGTTGCTTGCACACTTAATGTTGTTTTTATATTGATTGAAATTTTCTTTACATTATTTTGCACAGACCGCAAACTAATTCAAAAACTGTCCGTAAGGTGTAGCGCAACCGCTACTACCGAATCCAGATTATTTTAACTTCAATCCCATTTGCTGAATACTATTATATTATATACTATATACATACTTATTTACGAAAATTAGCAACTTTTTTATCTTATGCTTTTGACTCCACTTTTTTTTAATTTAAACTTGACGGTCTAACTAGTAACTGTAACCCATTGAAACCGTGCGCGATATTACAGCTCCACAAACTATTGGCGGACGTTAAATAACGAATAGCTGGCTGTCATTACAAAAAGTAATTGAAGTTATTTCAATTATTATTCAATATTTTTATTTAGTAACGTTAATCTATCTAATTTTTACTTATACGTAAATTTTGAACTAAAACTGCTAGATAAATGGTGACAGACGTCCCCCAACGTTGTTTTTTTTGTTACTGCGAGCGCTGTCATCGATTCGGGACCACCCTACTTCGCACACAGCGAATACCATAAAAAAAATCGGCCAAGTGCGAGTCGGACTCGCGCACTGAGGGTTCCGTGCCAACTTTAACTGATATAGAGAATCCATTTACTTCTACTTAGTAAAATACCACAAGTTTTCATAGTGTTTGTATAAAGTACAAAGTGATGTTTGCGGTTGTTGAAAATGTGCTATATCTCGTGCTCGATCCCGTCAGAACCAATTTTCGTTGAAATTATTTATTAAGATCTACCTCATATATTTTTTTCAAAATGTATACTTACTTGGTTTAGGAATTAAATGGGGGTCGCCCATTTTACCACTTTGGAAGCGTCTAGCTGTGAAACGTTAGACTTTAATAGAAAATGGTTTTAGGAACCTCTATGTTATTTTAAAAGACCTATTCATAGACATCCCACACGCATAGGTTCGCTTTTTTTTTGTTTTAGTTTCATGTATAAGAGCCCCCCCTAAACTGTCATTATTGTTATTTTTTTATAAGAATCGGTAAGCGGTTAACAAGATACATCTTCCTACCAAATTTCAATTGTGTAATGCTTATAGTTACAGAATAAAATGGCTGTGACATACGGACGGACGGACAGACAGACAGACAGACAGACTTGACGAAACTATAAGGGTTCCGTTTTTTGCCATTCGGCTACGGAACCCTAAAAACTAACAATGAACGACGTCGGTATTATTTTTTTGCAGGAACAACCATGTAAGTATAACAAATTGTTTTTAAGAGTAAATCTTGTTTTTTCATGAAAATGTGCAGGCGAAGTGCGAATACTTATTATTTAATCTAAATTGGACGATCAAGTGTTTGGAAGACAGCCAGAGTGCTTTCCAATTAGAACAGAACGCTGCGATGGACAACAAAATCGGATTCAATATTTTTATATCACCAAGCTGGACACTGGTTAATTGACGAATCTGCTGCTCATTATACTTATAACTGTCTCGGTGGCACAGTGGTAATAGGGTCGCACTTTAAAGCGACGGCTACCCCAGAGGTCTCCGGTTCGATCCCCGGGTCGGGCCAAAAATATGTACCTGGGTTTTTCTGTTCAGAAAATTCTCAGGGCAGCCCGGAGTTTGGAAGTTGGCGGTGTTTCACACCCGTGCCTCGAAAAGCACGTAAAGCCTGCGCCTGATCGTGTCAGATTGCTGTCCTATCGGGATATGAGAGTGAAAGGCATAAAGAGTGCACTTGTGTTTGCGCACACACTTGTGCACTATAATATGTCCCGCGCAGTCGGTTAGTCGATGTGTCTGGCCACCGTAGTCGACATCGGCTAGGGGGACTATTATTATTATTATTATACTTATACATTGATAAATATAATGGAAAATAAATTATTTGTCGACGCGTTTGGCGTAAAGCCTGTTCCTTTTTTCTTGTCAAACATTGTAAACAATCTTGTGTGACCGCGTGTGGGGTGCTTGAATAATAAACACGTAGTATAAATCTCCAGGTTCTTTTCCAATAGTTTTATTTCAATAGAATAGCACAAAGATAGGGCACAAAGTGAGAGAAAGTACAAAATAGAAACCATATTCTGGCATGCAGCTCGCTTTCATACAAATCAAAAAACCCTGAACAACGGTAGGAAAACAGTGGGGACGACATCCGTTTCCATATATGAACATTTACTATAATATTTATTTGTAGGGATAAAAAATCTGCTATTTAAATATATAAATTAATTTATTATTTAGTTATTCATCGTACTGAATATAGTAAGCCTTTTAGATAAAACGAATTCTCTTTATTAATAACAAACAAGAAAAAATTAAACTAAGACATGCAACATAAAAAAAATTACTTAATGTTAATACCTATTCAAACACGAAACCATTTCCTTGCGGCAAGGAGGCTATGATGCTGGCTGCGTTGCCGCGTTGGATAGCTATGCTGATCCTTTGGGCTAGGAACCAGCCAGCTTTATTATTGGCTGTTAAAGAATTTAATTTTGGCGCAATTTTTCTAAACAGTAATTTAGCAGAGGGTCCCCACGGCCCAAATGTTTCAACGCCAAACGGCGCAAACACATAATCACTTGCAAGTGAAACGTACTTGCGACGCTTGGCGTTTTCAGCCAACTCCGCTGCTGCTCCAGCTTTAAGGGCTGATTCTCTGAGATGGGAAGGGGCCAAAGTATCGACACAAGTTGCATCCCAAACTAAGGCCCGACCCCGTTCCCAGGGAATAAGCGCTAGGCCATCGGGTCTCTTGCCATCATCACGGACCAAACCACGTGGTTCCAACGTGGAAGGAACATTAATGGTCGCAAGAGCTCTTCTGATGGCGTCATTAAGGGTAGCGTGACGGGCAAAACGCCCAGCGCTTTGCTGGCAACTAAGGCAGTGGAGACCAAATTTATCAACCTCCTTGCCACATGGACACGTAAAAATTTCACATATAGGGGTACCAAGGCGGAGACCCACACACACCCGGAAAGACTCACTATCGAAAAGAGTGCCCAAATTTTTCGACGGTAAAGCATGAAGCCAATAACCAGAATCTTTGCAGGAAACTGCCAAGAGCCTTGCGCGACCACTGTCACTGACGGAATTTTGAAGTAAATAATTGAAGGTCTTTCTCGCAAGAGGGACATCCCAAAGTTTTTGCTGGTGACGTTCCTTTGGGATGTCTTCTCTAGGACAGAGGCCTTGCCAAAACTCCTCCGCCTCTCTCACCTCAGAAAGTTGGCGAGGATGTTCAAAGATTTTTCCGGCTAAAACGGAAGTGCTATGCAAAGAGGAGAGAAAAGCGGGGAGGGCTATACTAGAAATTTGGCGAATTCCGATACCACCAAAACGAATAGGAAGCGAAGCCTGAGCCCAAGAATTATTATCGAAATGTAAATTTAAAATTTTTTCCAAACTATTTTTAAGGGTGGTGTCAAATAGTTTTAAATAATTATTTTTTTTCCAGATAGGACTAGCACGTAAGAAATATGTAAATTTAGGCACAAAAAGACACGATTTAAGAATAGTAAATGCAATGTGTGAATTTAGGTGTTCTAATCTAGGGGCTGAAAGGGTGAAATCATTCAATTTTTTATCTAGAAAAGGTTCGATGCTGGCATCAAGAAGAGGGGCACCCAGGAGGCAAAGCGATTCAGAATTCAGAATTTTGATGTTAGGAGCAAGGGAATTGAATTTATCAATGATTGCCTGACGGGAACCAGACGAAACGTGATCATTAATAAAAAGTTCACATTTTGAAAGGTTCAGTTCCAAGCCTAATTTCTTAAATCCTTCTATAATCTGGACAAGGTCGTGGAAAACAACATCTGCTTTGCCTCCAAAGGACCCGTCATCCAGATACCAGGCATTAAATTTAGAATTTAAGGATGAAATGACAGGATGGATGCCTAAACTAAAAAGGGCTGGACCTAAAGGGTCGCCTTGCTGAACACCGACTGCAGAAACAATTGAATGTTCATTGTAAAGTAATTTTGATTGATTATTGTAACACTGAAAAACAAAGGGATTAGATTATTTATTTTAATAGTTACAATATTTAAAATAAATCTAACCTCCACCAACCAATCAGAGTCAACTTCCTTTTGGCGGCAAAATGAACATTTGTTATACGGCAAACATAAAAATCTAATAAATGTCCCTTCATCATCTTAAATAATCAATTTACAATTAATAAATATTATTATAATAATAAGATAATTTAAAGATTAATCCAAAATATTCTTATATCATAGCCGAGTTACATTCAACATGGTGGACACTTCCGGCATTTCCATAGCAAACGTTAAATAGGTTTGACACCTAGGTAGGTGTATAAATTATGATGTATTAAACATAATATGACGAAGAGAATGTGTAATTTAGTGAATACAGTGGGGGTTATATAAGTCACACACATGATTTAGTGCATAAGTACTACTATTACAGAATCAGAATCAGAATCAGAATGTTTATTTGCTAGAATACATACATTATAAATAAGGTCTTAATATAAACAAAGTAAATGTATTCAGCCTGCATGCAGACGTGCAAATTTTTAAAATACATGGTACCAATTTAATTTGTCTTAAAGTCTAGAAATTCCTTAACGCTATAGAAACAATGAAACATTAGCCATTGAGTTAGTTTCTTCTTGAATGTCAAACCTTCTAACACTTTTATATCGTCCGGAAGGTGGTTGAATACTAATTATGCACATATTAACCACATTATCTTTGTATATCACCTTGTGACAGGGATAGTTATACAACAAGTGCTTAAATTTGGCCCTTCTTTGCCGAGGTATAATTTCACTACGTTTTTTGAACAAGTCTGGGTGCGATTTTGTGAAAAGACAAATTTCTTTTATGTACATACAAGGCAATGGAAGAACATTATATTTTTTAAAAAGGGGTTTACAGCTGTCTAAAAACCAGGCTTTGCTTATTACCCGAATGCATCGCTTCTGTAATTTTAGCAGTCTATCCACATCTACAGAGTTTCCCCACATCATAAGTCCGTAGTTGAGTGTTGAAGATACGTAGCCATGGTAGGCCGCCAAAGCAGCCTCAATTGAAACCGTTTGCCTTAGTCTTTTGAGAGCAAATACAAAACGTTCCAATTTTTTGCATACGAAGTCAACATGTGCTTTCCAATTTAAATGAGTGTCTAAATATATCCCTAAAAACTTAAGGTTGTTCACTTCAGTTACTTTTTCACCTAAATATTGAATGTCAAGTTGTAAAAAATTGTAATTATAACTAATAATAATAAGAACTAAGTAAATATGTGGGGCAGACTAGGATCGGGAATCATCGTGTAACACTTGACATTCCTTTCACCAAAATATTTCATTTTAAAATATGTTAAACAGAAGACTCGCCATCTACATAATTAATTCATGGTTTAGTACAGAAATCTTTTTAAACAGTAAATGATTTTAATTCATTGATAATATATTATTTTAAAGTTATCAAAATATTGTTTACATTATTCGACTAGCAAATAAAACCGGACTTTAGTGACTAACCCTCATGACATTACACCGGCCGTCGCGGGTTCGAATACCGCAAGGGGCAAATGTTTGTGTGATGAGCACATACATTTGCACCATAAGTCGTGGATATTGAAATGTATTTAAGTATTTTTGAGTGACGCCCCTGTCATAATCGCTGTCTAATATTCGTAAAACAAGGAAGATATTTACTTAAATCGAAACCACGACAGTTGGTGTATTGTGTGGCGTATATTGATATTTGTTTTATTTTTTATTTAATATGCAGGATAAAAAGCTGCACAAGATTCGGTTGTAGCATCTTTTCTTTTACATTAATGTGGCTTAAAGTTTTCCGTCTTTTCTTAGGTAGACAATTTCAACAAGAAATTTTATTTTTACGCTGCTCTTTCGATGCACATGTTTTTTTGGTCGAGCAATATCCACAAAGTGTTGCATAAAATCAAGCTTTTCTGTGCCTGAGTAGATTGGTGTGTTTGTCCATGTATTTCTCAAAAACAAGAAGTTATAACGAGATGCTTTTTACGTTAAATCAGGTGTATTTCAACTTAGGGTATAGTGTAAGTTTCATCAAAATAGGTCTAGTAGATTTTGAGACATAGGTAATAAAAAGTTAATAACTAAAAATCAATAAAAAAATAATTTAAATTTACTATCATCTTGTCCTCGGTGTAACCAATACGTATGTATGTATATCATGTATGTATTTACAAACAAACAAAAATGTATTTAAGTATTATATCCGTTGTCTGGCACCCATAAAACAAGCTTTGAATAGCTTACTTTGGGGCAAGATGGCGATGTGTGGGAATGTCCAAAGGATATTTATTTATAATTATTATAATACTTAAGTGAAAAACACATCAAAATGGGTCCAGTTAAACGTGAGAAATTCACGGACAAACAAACAGGTCGAATTAAGAAGTTCCCTTTTTTTGAAATCGGTTAAAAATTAAATGGACTTAAAAAAAACTGCAAAAAGCTTAAATAAAAGCATTTGTCTTCTATTTTACGTTATCTGTTGTGCTACATATGACACAAATATTATATATGCCATGTAAAAAATAAAATATAAGATTAGCCTGTAACGTCCCACTGCTGGGCAAAGGCTTTACCTCAACTATGGGGTAGTTCGAGCCATACTCTACCACTCGGGCTCAGTGCGGATTGGTGGAGGGGTGTTTGCAAGGCAAGCGACTAACCCTGTTGTCAGATGTTATCAAGCCGCCCATAAGGCCATAAGGTCATAAGGCCACTGACTAGGCTTAACGACTAATATAAACCGATATTAGCAGGGACCAACGGCTTAACGTGCCTTCCGAAGCACGGAGATGCTCGTGATGTACGTCACTTATATGGTAGGAATGGTCACCCAGCCAAACAAGACCGCGCTATAGGTTGCTTCACCTCGGTATCACTACCAAAGCGCTGCTACTACTGCGGTACGAGCACATATATGCCATGATAGATCATAAAAAATACACTGAATTGAACACCTAGTACTGCATCTAATCCAACCAGATGTAAAACAAAAGAAAAGTACAGCAGAAAAACCCAGTGCGGTTAAGTAATTATTGTTAATTAACACTGTCAGTCTGTCCCCCCGATGAAGACGAATGGCTCTTTTTGCGCTGCTCAGCTGTACTAGTAGAATAATTAAGTTAAAGTTTTTCTCTCGCTTTAATTACTTTGCCTGTTTTCTGCAAAAACACATGCATTCTGAAACAACCAAATTACGTGAAAGTTAGCTTCTATGACCATTTACATTGCGCTCTAGATGAAACAATAGCCGATTATAGTCAAGGCCCGTTTCCTCGACGGTCCTCTGTGGGATACTGCATTACTGTATCTCACAGAAAACTCTAATGAGTTCACAGTTTTGTATGTGGCAGTTTTTTTTGAGGGTACAATTGCAGTTATCTGTCAATAAAGTCCAATCAACTCCTGCCACTGACATGTCTATCGAACTTGCACACTTCGGTTAAGTGGCGCGCTGTATATTCCTATAATTTATTCCGTTGCCATGATAATTGCTGTGTTTGTGCATACTGTCATTTAACAAGTGAACTGGTATAGTTTAATGACAAAAATAGATCAGTATTAATCATAATATTATTATCCCTTTGGTATAGAACGACAAGAGCGAGATGTCACTAGCAGCAAACTGTGTGATAAAAAGAGATGCGAGATGCGATGTAATAGAACCTTTTTGACGGCTGTCAGTCAGTTTGAAGGCCCCTGAAGGTTCGCTGAAAATTTCAAATAAATTTCTGTATATTTTGAAGAAATGGTTCTCCTGAAACATGTTGACTTGATCGGTGATTGATTGTTGTTCATTACAGCGAAATGACCCCAACGAATAATCATTCAACGGGTAAATTAGTCGAAATCGAAGCCTCTTAATATACGATTAATTTTTACCAATGCGCTTCAAATTTAAAGTACGCAGTTTGATTATTCTATTCTATAAACGTTTATTTACGTTAAAAGTAAAGACAAAATAACACAGATAATCATAAACATATCTACAAATATTTTGTGTAAAGAAATACGAAAATTATTACTATCTTACACTATCATGTTCGATATTTTGTATCGACTGTTTATCATGCGGTAAATGCATATGTTTAACTTAGGAAGATTGGTATAAATCACGTGAACGAAAGGCTATCTCATTTTAATCCCTCGAGCATATGTAAACGAGACACGATGGATATTCTATTGTTATGCGGTCGCATGCGACCGCTTCGGTGTTTATGCGTTAAGTCACAAATGTTACAATCATCTTAAATTGGTTTCGTTTGACAACTTTTACTGGTCCTTTTCTTCTGACGGGAATATTAATTTTATGTTATAAATTAAGTATTGGTTTTTCGCGTGTCTGTGTGAATTATAGCATTAATACCCGTATTCTATATACGGCATCCTGCAGATACGATTATGCGTATTGCTTACTGTACATTATCGCATAAGAATAAAAATAATTAATTTAGGGCCGATTTTACCAACGTCAAATAAGACTTATCCGACTGAATAAGTATAAAACGTCTGAATCAAAAACGAGATTTATATAAATTATTGCTGACATAGGTGACGCATTCAAATTAGGCATATCAAAAAGGCTGATAATCCGGGCAGAGAAGGCCACACCAACAATAATCCGGGACTACAACCTGCGGATGGCCATGCGCAGGGACGACGAGCAAGTCCGAAACAAGATATTGGCCAATCCACTAACATAACTAACTCCATCAACCAAGTCACTAATGTAAGCCTATTAAATAGCTTAGTAAATTATGGTAAGCCCAACAGCATAATTTAATTGTAAATTGATTTAATTTGTTATGATAACTGTTATAATTTATAAATAGTTAAAATATATAGAAATCATCATTTACTATTGTCAGTAATTATCAAAAGCATAAATACCAAATAAAGAATATTTGTACATCAAAATATTGTAATAAGATAGTGTATTGACCCTCGTGGTACAAAATGAAGGGCGACTGGCATGGCGGCATTCGTCGGTGAGCTGTAAGACGTATTAGATAACTAGCGGTCCCCCGCGACTTCGTCCGCGCGTTTTGAGTTTGCTCCTTCCCCTCCCGTCGCAGCGTGATGTTTTATATCCTAAAGCCTTTCTCAATAAATAAGCTATCTAACACAGAAATATTTTTTCAAATCGGTTCAGCAGTTCCTGAGATAAGCGCGTTCAAACCAACAAACTCTTCAGCTTTATAATATAAATTAGCGCAAGCGCACGTCGACCTTAAGCTGCGAACATTATTTTGGTGCGGAGTTATGTTAAAACTGTGATAGCTCCTAAGATATTTATTGGAATCAACTGATATAAAGATCAACTTTGTTCAAAATGAAATGCTCGTGATGATGAATGTATTTATTTTGATAAGAATAAATACCTGTGTGTATAATACACCTCTAAAAATGATGCATAATTTTTTTACAAATTTATTAACATAAAAAAGGTTGTAGTAAGTCAACCATAAAAGATAGACTTATGCTGTCGCGGACTTTATTATAGAACTCTTAATGTTGAACAATCTTGTCATACATGATTTTTGTGTAACTTTAGCGGTTTCCGCAGCGTACGCAGCGGAAGCTCTCAAAAGGAATATCTTTCTCCCGTTTTCGCAACATTTTTCATTGCTGCTGTGGTCTTATGAGTCGTATCTTTATGTTGTATAGCCTAAAGCCTTCCTCGATAAATGGACTATCCAACGTAAAAATAATTTTTCAAATCGGGCCAGTAGTTTCTGAGATTAGCGCGTTCAAACAAACAAACAAACAAACTCTTCAGCTTTATAATATTAGTATAGATACCTACTGAATGATAAGCATTCATATGTCTTAAAACTAGGTGGTCGGCTACGGCACAATGTTTTTGTAAACTGAAAATTTTAATTTTAGGCTTTTCAATGCTTTTATTGTATGATTTGCTAAGCTGCGGTCTGTCAGTTTCAGTTATCGCAATGGATCGGGAAAGGAGTAGAAGCCGGGACAACACGGCTTTTAGTCCAGACCCAGGTGCGCCCAGGTTTGAGGGCCAGGGTCGAGATAGGTATACATAATTCTAGACTGCGTGAGTCTAGTTTGGTGACGTGGCCAGGAAGACCCAGGTGTGAGGGTCAGGCAAAAATGTGGAGGCAAAGTTCAGAGCAACCAGGGGTATCGCGGGAGTGCCGCTATACCGAGGTTAGTCATCATGAGAATTCCAATGGAGAGCGTTGGGAACGTAGAATACTTCAATCGCAAAGGGGTGATGAGAGGTCCCTCCGTACACCTGCCAGGCGAATTCCGAGTCGCTCACCTAGCGATGGATCTGATAGATACGTGTGCGTCAGCGCGAGAAGTCCAAGTCGGCGCGCGGAGAGACGAAATGATGAGGGTTATCCGAAATCAAGGTATGAGAGGAAGAGAAGTCGTAGTTTATCACAAGACTCTGAGCTGTAAGACGTATTAGATAATAACAAAATATAAAAAGTGATTCGAGTACGAGTGTTTGTTTTCTCCAAGTCCCGTAACCTTCTGAGGCTGTCCCACACTAAGAACATCTTAGTACCTAAAGGCGACGACGTAGAGGGATTACTTTACTCCCCAAACACAAACACAATCACTAACACAAACTAGAATAAGAGCAATATTGTTTAATATTGTATAGCAAAATCACAAGGATAATAAAATTCCAAAACCTTATAGAATAATACAAATATGTAATAATAATAACAAAAAAAAATACAAAAAAAATACAAATAAATATAGAAAAAGAAAATAGCAATAATACCAACAACACAGGAAAAAAAAAGAAAAAAAAAGTTATCTTAAGTAAAAATAAGAGACGATGTTTAACTTATAAGAGAGTTATAGCATAAACTAACAACCCTAGTAATAAGTATTGTAAAAAGCACTCTAAATTTTGCGCGGAGCGAAAATAAAAATTAACCCAACATAACAAAAACCTAAATCAAAAATGGCACGGACCAAAGAGTCTGTGGACTGTAGTTTTATTAATTAAAAAAAAAATAGGCATATTGTATTTTATTCGACGAATGTTCGTTATCTGACGTTGGAAAAATCAGACCTTAAAAAAAGGCAAGATATATTCGTACAAATTCAACAATGGATCTTAAATGTACTAAAGTGTAAACTTGCTTCCTAAGTTAGGGTAAGCCCTGTGTTTTTGGTTAAGCAAAGCTCTTCGCAATTATTATAATCTTTTAAGCGTTTAAGTAGCAGTACATTTAAAGTACGGGTCGTCGCCGTGGAAAACGGCCCTAAGGTAAGGAGTTCGAGAGTAGTACGAAATGAAAGAAGAAACATAACATTTACTTTTGAGGGTCAACTTTTCTTATTTTTCAAAATAATAAAACAGATTTGACGTTATAAAATCTGAACACGTTATTATATCTGCACTTTACCATAAAAATATATTTATGTACTATGAATATATAAGGATCTTCCAAGGTCTTTGTGTCTGTCCGTCTGTTCGCTGGAACTCAAAAATTATACAAGGATTTTCAAGCCGTTTTGACAAAAAATATAGAAAACAGTTTTAAAATGATATACTTTTGTTTGTGAGGGCAATTTGAATAAGGTAAAAATACTTTTCTCTTACATACCGCGTTTTTCATACCCACCATTGTTTGATACATTTTTATCCGATAGTTAATTCAACAATTTAAGTAACATTTCCATTCAAAGCGGCCACCAAAAAAAATATTGATGAAAACTTTGAACGGGCATACATCAAGGCCTCTAGGGTGTGCCCTAGGGAGGACTAAGATTAAGTTACTTTCCAAAGGTTCCGATATTCGTTAGCAAAAAACATACGACTGTCGACCTCCACTAATCATGTTCGGCAGAACCCAGCACCTTGAGGCGATTTGTCAACGTCCGGAGATTGCAGGGACCTGGGTAATCCCATTACACTGATAGTTTCTTGCTCCGGATTAGATCGGGACCATTAGCGATGCCTAATGAAAGATTTTATCGAAGGTCTACCGTACCTTCGATAGATTTGATAGATTTATCACTAATTGACATTACTTACATAATAACATATCACAATATTTTCAACATAGGCAGTGATGACGACCCGTCTGGTGTAGTGATCGAGAAATCGCCTACTACGCAGCGGGTGCGGGTTCGATCCCCGCACAATACAAACATTTGTGTGCATGAACATGTCTGTTTGTATTGGTCTGGGTGTTTTCTATGTATATCATGTATGTATTTACAAAAAAAAAAGTATTTAAGTATTATATCCGTTGTCTGGCACCCATAACACAAGCTTTGAGTAGCTTACTTTGGGGCTAGATGGCGATGTGTGGGAATGTCCAAAGGATATTTATTTATTATTATTTATTTGATAGAGAAGAAATTCGACTTTTAAAGTTCTATACCTAAAAACGGAACCCTTATAGGATTACTTTGTTGTCCGTCCGTCTATCTGTTTCTACCCTTTGTCTCAGAAACACGTGGAGAAATTAAGCTGGAATTTATACGCATCTCTACGGTCTCTTAAATCAGTTAAAAAAAAACAACACAATCAAAGGATACAGCCGTTTTTGCAACTCGCAAGTATCAAAACCAACAGAGTACTATAACCGTAAAATTTCGATTACATCATATAAAAAAAGATTAAACTTACTCCTTTCTTCATGATCGCGTAGAGGTATTTAATTGAAATTCATATCAAATACTCTCATCTACATTTTAAGGTATATAGTACCTTTGGATTGTAAAAAAATCATACTCTAAGTCAACGCAATCAAACGAAACAGTAATATCAAACGCATATTTTCAAACTCGCTACTTTTCGCAGGGACTGAAAACCTAAATGGTATTTCCAGTCAACCTACATTTTTAAAATTAAGCATGAAGCGATGTTTAATAGCACGCATGTAAAGGACAATTATAGAAATACGGAATCCTCGGTGCGCGAGTCCGATTCGCATTTGGCCGGTTTCTTTCCTTAACTTTTTACCACTTTTTCGTGACTTGATCGATTCAACAAGCATCTTTTATTTATCAACTCTCATTTTAGTTTTGTTGAGGCAATTTTCCTTTTACCTTTTTGAGTGGAAACAATAACACCTTAATGGATTGCTGGATTCCCCAATTTGGCAGTCCATCGGCATCAATTTCATCATTAATGCCTTTCTATTGATCTACTTTGAGGAAAATAAATACGAGTTCTTTAAACGATGAATAAATTTCTCAAGAAGAAGGCTGGAATTATATAGGTACTTCTGGGTCTAAACACACAAATATGTTTATTATGTAGTAGGTTATTTTAATAAAACAGGCCACATAAGTAAACCTAAGGCTACTTTAAAAAAAAGTATCTATGAGTCTAGCCTACAATAACACTTTCGTAAAATACGTTCTTCTCGGACAAGTCCAGTTCCACTAACAGTCCAATCGAATTAAAACCGAAAAGCATCTAATTAGCAGATTCATTTCAGCCTGCAGTAGAATAAAATTGACCCTCTATCAGTGGTTAATGGCTCAACCCGATTGTCTACCATCGAATAGGTTCGTTCTAATCGAGTGCCATTCTTCGGCTAGATGAGCCGATAAAACGCTTTCCGATTGACGCTTCTAATTAAAAGCGTTTGAACCCGCGCGTCTAGCTTTCATTATGGTCTGAAATACCAGCCTTCATCCTTATCTTAATTTCAAATTCAAATGTCGGCAGCTCGTATTCAGTTACTCGCAGGTCTCATTAATTGTTTGTATTGCAATGGTTTTGTTTGGAACTGGAATAGATATTGAAGTTGTTTACGCTTTGCTTTTTCAATTGTCGAGCTTTTACTTATGGGATATTTTTTAACCGACTTCAAAAAAGGAGGAGGTTATCAATTCGACTGTATGTTTTTTTTTTTGTATGTATGTTACTTCATATCTCAGTCGTTTGTCGACCGAATCGAAAAAATTTTTCACCCACTTAGAGGGTGTACCTTTTAGTAGGTCCCATTTTTTCCATTTTTGGATCTGATGATGGGATCTTGGTATAATTGAGGGAAACCCTCAAATTAAAAAGGCACGTATAGTGTTTCTTTACTAGAATCTTAATGTTGACGTGTTGTTACGTCTGATAGTCAACATCTTGTGGGGCTGAGCTGATGGTGGAACTCCTTAACGCTTAGGAGTTCAGTAATTTTAATGACGTAACTTGTGATAGGTAATTTGTAGCTTCTTAAAAAATAGAATCATAAGGTGCAACTCCCCCCCCCCCTCTTATGTAATCACTAAAAATGAAGAAATAAAATAAACTTTAAAAAAGTAAAAACCGACTTCAAAACCAAAATGCACTAAAAAGTCTTAAATAAACTCTTCACCATTGGAAGGAAAGGAATCCGTTTTAGGCAAACAATTTATTTTTGGAGTCGGTGCCATCACTTTGACCATCAAGCATCAACTATCACAGCACCGACTCCAAAAAGAAATAGTTTGCCTAAAACGGATTCTTTTCCTTCCAATGGTGAAGAGTTTATTTAAGACTTTTTAGTGCATTTTGGTTTTGAAGTCGGTTTTTACTTTTTTAAAGTTTCTTTTTTATATTTTTGTACATGGAAGTATTAATCATCGGTAGAGAGATACTTCCTGACAACTTATATTATTTTTCCTAACTTTCTACAGTTAAAACACATAAAGATAAGATATCTTTGCTTAGAACTTTATTAAAGTAATAAAAATTCAAGTTACAACTGTATACCTACCTCATAAAGAGAGTACTTACTTACTTAAATAACTGTTTAAACAAATACCTACTTAAGACTTAAATATTTATCAAATATTATAATATTCCAACAATATCACATACATATACATTGAACTGATTACCTCCTTTATGGAGTCGCGAAAATATACTGTTTTAAGTACAAATGCATCTTTGAGGAACTTCTTAAACACTAATGAACTTAAGTGACGGAATAACAAATCGCGACAGAGTTTTGTGAAAGGTGTTTTATTTTTACAATCTCGAAAAAGGAAATTGCATTAGCTGGAATACATGAAATAAAAATGGCGACTAAGTGTTTCTTTTTCTTTGCTAATGGACTGTGCCAGGGGAGAATAAGCTTTTAACTTATGAGTTTTCCTTACAAAAATGACACAGTTTTGTAGACTTTGCTTCCGTCTTACTAAAAGATCTTAACGTTCATATTAGCTTTTACCAGAGACATTAAACTCGTAGCTGTTACGAAATGTGTTGTGGTGAAACTTTTAGTTATTTCTAAATTATTTAGCTTTCTGATACTAGGTCAGTGCTTTCCAACTGTCAGCAGCCTGAAAATGAGAGCAGCGCCAATTGGAAAATAAGATATTTTATAATAAAATTGCAATCTTTATAAAAACACATTTATTAAGATAATTATTTTGTACTGCAAGTACATTAAATATTTACAAACTTTAACAGCTGCTTTATGGATTAATGTAATAAAGGTACTTTAAAGAAATACACATGATTTATTATGCATTATTCATTAACATTGTTGAACTATTCACTGGTCGACTCTATCACGTTTTTAACATACTGTTTCTCTTATATAATAGATAGGTAACTAATTACAATATTCACAATACTATTATTGACACATAGATTTTCATAAGATGTATTACTATTCTGAAAAATAGACTATGAAAACACAGAGAAAGATATAAATATATTTGTCTGAACATAGAGAAAGATATAAATATATTTGTGTCTGAATAAAGATAATTATCTTTTTTTTTTAAACAAAGTGTTTGTAATTACATAACGAATCAACCACTGGTTTTATGTTAAATAGTGTATCCTCGTTTTAACCATTCGGTTCAAAGGAGTTTATTTAATAAATATTTAAAACATCTTAAGGTAACTCACTGGTAACGTCATGTTATGAGCAATAGGTAAGCAATATACAGCGGAGTTTTAAGTTATAATAATATCTTTTCATTTGTTTTACTTATAAATAAAGCACACGACGTACTTGTACTGTTAGTAACTAACGATACTTTGTATTTTAGGAAGACAAAATTGTTGCTTAAAGGTTTAAAAACTATTTATGTTCACTTGACATATTGTCACACGTAAATGTCTCGTTTTATCTTACAATAAAAGTTATTTTACTGATAGTTTGGCGATCAATTTTTTTTATTCAAAACGCTTTTTTAAAAGTCCGAACTTTTCAAATGTGTTTTCTTCCTATTTTGACGTAGGTTCACTTTAGGATAATTAGTTAATGTCTCATTTAGAACATGTTTTCTCTTAAGAACTTCTCCAGTGCGTGGTATAAATGCGGCCGAACTCCGATTAGGCCGTGATCCTCGTCTGTGTAGCTCTGTAACAGAATAAAGTTATTGTAATAAGTTGTTTTCAATATCCGTTTTTTGTAAACTCTTGACTCGAAAGTAAGTCACGTGTGGCAAAGATAAAGTTGAAAATGGAGCGAGCTCACGCAGGAGAAGTTTGAAGATAATTATGTAAAGATTTAATAATGACCGTGTTTTTTTATCAACGACAAAACATTGTTAGGTTATTCGCCTATATACCTATTCATAATTATTACTTTTACAAAAACATAGATTTTTTTAATAATGTTCGAGCTACTAGAACTGTCAGAACCGGCCGTCTCAAAAATTCCGCCTCTGGAACGCTTTAGGCCGGTTCGTGATCGATGGTTAATTCAAATAATGGTTAAAATTCGATACCATTGGTAAAATATTAACAATTTTTTATTTTGTTCCAAACACTCGGAGTGTTTGGAACAAAATAAATTTGAACAACATGTTTAGGTATTTTTGTTCAATACACAATAATAGATACTCAACCTGTGGTAACAATTTTTAACCATAACAGCCCTCCTCTATATGCAAACTTTATTCAAAGGTAAATAGATATCCGCGACCGGAGATAGGATTTCCTCAACCGGAAAAAGAATTACCTTGCCCGGAAAAAGGATTTCCTACTGCCAGAAGTTAAATAGGGATAATTATTTAAAGATATCAATTTCTATCTCTAGTACGACAAACTATCAGAAAGAATTTTACCGTTAGGTCATACTACCAATAAGTTTATTATTTGATAATTTGCCGGTTATTTCCAGATGTGCTGTACAAATTTATAATTTTATGGGAATGTCGTTGATTTAAATTCACCGTCTCCTGGAAGAAGACGTCCCGCCTCTGCAGCAGGCGCGGAATAAGCATGACGACCAGGTAGTGCACGAGGTCGTCCGCAGATCGTAGATCAGAAAGTAGTGCACTTGTTTTTAGTACAACTGTCTGTAGTGCACACGTCTGTAGTGCGTGTGTCTGTAGTGCACATGTGTTGTGCACGTCTGTTGCGTCAACTCTTGCCATGTGCTAGGAGACGTCCCGCCTGTGCAGTAGGCGCGAGATGACCATGGCGTGCTGGTAATGTACGTTGTCGTCCACAGTGCCGTAGATCAGAAAGTGCACATGTCTGTAGTGCACATGTCTGTAGTGCGCATATGTATAGTGCACATATCTGTAGTGCACATGACTGTAGTGCACACGTATATAGTGCACATGTCTGTAGTGTCAACTCACCACCTGCTGAAAGTAGACATCCCGCCTCCCAGCAAGCACATAACTTGTATATTCACCAAAACAGATACAGAATTATGTCTTTAGGTCATATTAATTCTTTAAATCGTCAGTATCCAAATATGAATACTCTATATGGCACTTATTTTATCAAATAATGCTTACTGGTTTATTGTAGTCAGCAAAAAGTTGCTACAATGTCAAAAATCGTAAATTAACGTCAGATAATTCTAAATTACAGCTTCTAAAACAGCTTTCAAACTTATACCAAGACTATTATCTTACATTGATAATTTGAAAAACTTTACGCTATAAATATGCATTAATAAATTATTTTATAGTGCTTTTGAACGTATATTGAAATTGTTAAAGAATAAAAGCTTTCTTATAGTCGATAGTTGTGTTATTTTAATGCTAGTCCTATATTAACATTGACTTTATAACAAATAATGCATTTGCTCCGTTTTCTTTCTGATCTATTCATCTCTACAGTATATAGCTATATTTCGATTTTGGTAACGGCCCATATTAAAATTAACAGCACTATTATGCTACAGTCAAATGCCTAAAGCTTTAATTTTATTTGTCGCCATTTGCTTTCCTTTTCCTTTCTTACAAAAATAATACAAGTCACTATAAGATCTGACTAGAAAGGGAATGAAATCATTTGTATTTTGTACGGATACCTTTATAAGCTACTTTATTTGTTAAACTTATTGCTAATGGCTAATTTTTATATTTGTTAAAATTAGGTTATGCTTTCTTAAAATTGTAAACTATAATAAAGTATTTTAGCAAGAGCGCGTGTATTCTTTACTAATATCATGTATATTTCACCCGACAAACTGATGTGCGCAGCTAATTATGGCTTATTTCAATCAAAAAAGTCAGTACTAATAAATATCCATTCAATATTAATTGTCACATTTAATTATTTCAGGTCCACAACGTAGCACGATATCAACAGCAGAATAAATATTTTTTTAAAAATCATAAGATTTTCTTTTTTACAAAAAAAGTAAAACAGTAAGCATTGTAATGAAATTTTAATAACAGATTGTAATTTTAAAAGCTTTAAATTAACTGTATTAAAGTCGCAGAAAATGTCATTTGTTTATTCCTATGCTCATAACTGACTTTATTATTGAAGTAATATGATAATTTTAATGCTATTAAATAGCGTTTATATAACTCAACGCTGTCTAAAGGGGGGGCCCAAATTTTACTTTAAAGAGTCGTACAAAAGAAATACAGCATATATACGATTTGGTTATAATGCTTTGTACATGAACTCGTGCTATCATAAGTTTATTAAAATGGTGTTGTGTGCTTCTTGGGCTGGGCAGTAGCCGCGAAATGACCATGGCGTGCTGGTAGTGCAAATTGTCATCCGTGTACCGTGAATCAGAAAATGGTGCACATAACTGTAGTGCACATGTCTGTAGTGCACGTGTTGTGTTGTACATGTCTGTGGTGTCAACTCACCATCTGCTGAAAGTAGACTTCTCGCATGGGCAGTAGCCGCAAGATGAGCATGGCGTGCTGGTAATGCAAGTTGTCGTCCGTGTACCGTTAATCAGAAAGTAGTGCACATTTCTGTAGTGCATATGTCTGTAGTGCATATGTCTGCAGTGCACACGTCTGTAGTGCGCATGTCTGTAGTGCACATGTCTGTGGTGTCAACTCACCATCTGCTGGAAGTAGACGTCCCGTCTCTAGAGCAGGCGCGAGATGAGCATCGCGTGCTGGTAGTGCAATTTGTCGTCAGTGTATAGTGAATCAGAAAATAGTGCACATATCTGTAGTGCACATGCCTATAATGCACGTGTGTAGTGCACATGTCTGTAGTGTCAACTCACCACCTGCTGAAAGAAGACGTCCCGCCTGGGCAATAGCCGTGAGATGAGCATGGCGTGCTGGTACTGCAAGTTCTCGTCCGTGTACCGTGAATCAGAAAATAGTGCACATATCTGTAGTGCACATGTCCGTAGTGCACATGTCTGTGGTGTCAACTCACCATCTGCTGGAAGTAGACGTCCCGCCTCTGGAGCAGGCGCAAGATGAGCATGGCGTGCTGATAGTGCAAACTGTCGTTCATGTACCGTGAATCAGAAAATGGTGCACATGTCTGTAGTGCACGTGTTCTGTTGCACATGCCTATTGTTTCAACTCACCATCTGCTGGAAGTAGACGTCCCGCCTCTGAAGCAGACGCGAGATGAGCATGGCGTGCTGGTAGTGCACGTTGTCGTCCGCAGTGCCGTGAATCAGGAAGTAGCGCTTGTTGCGGTACGCCTCCACCTGAAGAAAGCAGATCAGTAATTGCTCTGACTCTGATACACACGCAGCTTGACGATGCCCAACAGCTTGTCGTTTATAAACCACGGCTGAAGTCGATATGTCAGTGACAGCCCCTGTATTTTGTTTTTCTCGACTTACGTATTCGTAAACGTAACTGTTAGCGCAACAGTTACGTTTACGACGCTATGTTATTCAACAAGTTTTGGTGCGCGTGGTGTATTGCCAATATATTTAATTTTGTTTATCAAAAAAACCCAAGTACAATGTTTATTTTGGAGTAAGTACGAGTAGGTATTTTACTCTTTTCTGACACAAGCAGGAACTGCGTGTCACGGAGATGAACATGCTGCGATGGATGTACGGAGTCACGCGAAAAGATCGCATTAGAAACTCCCGCATCCGCGGCAGCCTGCATGTTCGTGACATAGCGGACAAGATGCAGGAGAGTCGCCTTCGCTGGTACGGTCACGTTTTGCGGAAACCGGCGAACTACGTGGGTAACAAATGTCTAGACATGCCGCCTCCGCCAGGCCCCGGCAGAAGGGGCAGACCCAAAAAGTGCCGGCTTGATGTCGTGAAAGACGATATGCGTGCCAATCAACTGTCCACAGAGGATGCCCAAGACCGTGCAAAGTGGAGACGGAAAAGTAGGAAGGCGGACCCCGGGCGTCACCGCACGCAACTGGGATTAACGCCGGGATGATGATGAGGTATTTTACTCTTACATATGCATATATACCATTTTTCATTCCGACTGTGAGGAAAAAATAGCTTTGTGATTGTTGATTCGATGGTGAGGTAATTTGTTCGGCGAAAGATGTAACCTTAAGATGTTGCACAGCATATTAGTTTATTTACTGTCGTTTAGTTATAAGGTACGTTAAAATGAGATAAGAAATTGAAATTTTATTTTATTGCTGGCTGTAGTCTAACTGTGAATGTTAGAGGTAATTAGAGTCTAAAACTTTACTCAGTATATTTTGAAGTAAGTGAATTACTTACCACATCGTCAGTAAGTAGGGATGACACAGCATACCCTTCAGGGTTATTTTGAGGAACATCCATGTATCGTTCAGTATAGATGGTATCTGGAAAATGGAGAGTGGAATATACATTATTTACAAACAAAATTCACTGCTTTCTCTTAGGGGTCAATTTTGAGCCTCAAATACTACAACTTTTTGTACGAGGCCAGCATCTAAATCCCAAAAAAAAATTCACTTTCCCATACTAGAATGCCGATCAGCTGATTCAAGTTTGAATGGAGAAGTCAAAAATTTTCATGGGATTTCAATGTTGGTCCCATACAAAAAGTTGTCGTATATAAGCAACATAATGACCACAGATAAGGAATGCAGTTGATTTTAATAAACCCTGTATACATCATTTCAGCTGCTAAAAATACAGTAAATGATTCGTACAAGCGCCAAAACGCCACGTATCTATAACTAGAAGTAATAGTCCCCTAGCCGATTTCGACTACGGTGGCTAGTCACAACGACCAACCGACTGCGCGGGACATATTATAGTGCACAAGCGTGTACGCAAACACAGGTGCACTCTCTATTCCTTTCACTCTCATAGTCCGATGGGACAGCAATATCACATGACCGGAGAGAGATGAGGCGCAGGAACAACGGCTTAACGTGCTTATTCGAGGGTTTAAACGGGGGTGAAACACCGCCAATTTCCAAACTCCGGGCTACCCTTAGAATTTCTGAACAGAAAAACCCAGGTATATATTATTGGCGCGACACGTAAATCGAACCCAGAATCTCTGGCGCAGCCGTCGCTTTAAAGTGTGACCCACTTACCGCTGCGCCACCGAGGCAGTTAGTAACTAATAGTACAGTACTGACTGTGTGTCAGTAACTAATAGTACAGTGTACGTACCATAGAACCGCCAGTCAACTACAGGCGTGACGGCAGCGTCGCAGCGGAACACATCTCCACGAGCGAGCACCAGCGACGCAGCGTACCCGCTGGACGACCAGCCCCAAATGCACATTTGGTTGTTATAGCATGTAGCTAGTCTCACTAGTAACTAGCTCATTGCAACTAGGTACCAGCCAGTTGCACTAGTAACTAATAGAATAGTGTACGTACCATAGAACCGCCAGTCAACTACAGGCGCGACGGCAGCGGCGCAGCGGAACACATCTCCTTCACGAGCGAGCGCCAGCGATGCAGCGTACCCGCCGTACGACCAGCCCCAGATACAGTACGTTTGCTACTATAATCATTCAGTTACACTGTACTGTTAGTTACTAAACTAATGTACGTACCGTAGAAGCGTCAATCAAAGTAACTATTGGAGTAACGGCAGCGGCTTAGCGAACCAGCCCCAGATGCACGTGCGGTTGTTATAACATTAAGCTAGTCTCACTTGAACTAGGTACCGGCCAGTTGCACTAGTAACTAATATTAATAGTCCCCCTAGCTGATTTCGACTACGGTGGCCAGTCACAACGATGAACCGACTGCGCGGGACATATTATAGTGCACAAGTGTGTGCGCAAACACAGGTGCACTCTCTATTCCTTTCACTCTCATAGTCCGATGGAACAGCAATCTGACATGACCGGAGAGAGATCAGGCGCAAGACCAACGACTTAACGTGCTTATTCAAGGGTTTAAACGGGGGTGAAACACCGCCATCTTCCAAACTCCGGGCTACCCTTAGAATTTCTGAACAGAAAAACCCAGGTATATATTATTGGCGCGACACGTAGATCGAACCCGGGATCTCTGGCGCAGCCGTCACTTTAAAGTGCGACCCTCTTACCGCTGCGCCACCGAGGCAGTTAGCAACTAATAGATCAGTACTGACTGTGTGTCTGTAACTAATAGTATAGTGAATGTACCATAGAACCGCCAGTCAACTACAGGCGCGACGGCAGCGGCGCAGCGGAACACATCTCCACGAGCGAGCGCCAGCGACGCAGCGTACCCGCCGTACGACCAGCCCCAGATGCACGTGGAGTTGTTATAGCATGTAGCTAGTCTCACTAGTAACTAGCTCATTGCAACTAGGTACCAGCCAGTTGCACTAGTAACTAATAGAATAGTGTACGTACCATAGAACCGCCAGTCAACTACAGGCGCGACGGCAGCGGCGCAGCGGAACACATCTCCTCCACGAGCGAGCGCCAGCGACGCCGCGTACCCGCCGTACGACCAGCCCCAGATGCACGTGCGGTTGCTGTCCACCCAAGGGTGGTTCTGCTGGAGGTATCTGTGGACAATGGTTAATCTGTTGAAATTACTTGGCCATAAGAAAACACTAACTTCTTTTTCAAACATGAGGAAGACGACATTCGATAACCTTTTAATTTATCAAGTAATTAAAGGGTTGATTTTTTTTTGAAAGAAGAAATTTTTGGTTACCTTCAATACTAGACTTCGCTAGCCAAATAATAAGACCGTTTCATGTTGTTTCGATATATTCGTGTTTAGTACTCGTATTTATATTTACTTTAGCCTAGCTTGGAGCATGTGAGTTTTAATACAACTAGTCTGTAATGGTAATGGTAATGTAAATAAATGACTTAAAATGCAAATATTTTTTTACTGAGTGGTAAATGCAATCAAAAGACTGATTTGACACAACTACAAAAAAAACTGCTAAGTATCAAAGTTGACAAATAAGTATTACCTGGTTACAGTAATTTGGTCCTCAATCTCGACCGTTCCGAGCTTTCTATTGACGGCAAACATGTTCTCGACGCCACGCAAGCCTGACCCCCGCCCGTCGATTTGAGCCACTGCGATGCCCCAACGATTGACGAGAGAGGTACCCCAGTCGACGTTCCATTGCTTCGTGACTAGCGCCGTATCCGGGCCTCCGTATCTGGAAATAGGACAATTGTAAATTATTGTTTAGTGGCAGTGATGTCACACTGCAGGGCAAAGGCCTCCATGCCAGTGCTCCACTCTTTACTATTTAGAACTGCAATTACTCAGTCTTTATCAAACAAGTCTAGCTCATCATGGTCTCTGCCGTCTGCGTCTTCTGGATTTCCTTGTGACAACTTCTTTGGATGCAAATGCTCGCTCAGCAGGGGCATTCTGAAAACCAACGTCAGGTTCTCCAGGGGACCTGGCCTGACCTGGTAAGATATTACACAGAGGTTGTTCGTACTTACACATAAACCAACAAAGGAACGTTGGTCCGGTTGAGGTAATCGGACGGGACTTGTATATTTACATCAGCGGTCGGGAAGCCAGCCACTATAGGCAGGCTCACCCGGATGGTTTCCGGAACGTTTCGGGACGCCAGTAAGTTTGCAACCTCGGTGTTCTCTTCCCAAGTGCGAACCCTGCTGCCGTTCTGAAATTTGAAATAGTATGTCAGTATAAATTTGGAGTCAAATAAAGTTCTTAAAGCTGGAGCACCAAAGAAGGTGGCTGAAAACGCCAAGCGTCGTAAGTATGTCTCACTTGCAAGTGATTATGTGTGTGCACTGTTTGAAATTCTCTGCTAAATTGCTTGCGCCAGAATTAAATTATGAAACAGCCAATAATAAAGCTATCTGGTTTCTCCCTCAAAAGATTAACATAGCTATCCAACGCGACTTTTTACTTTCTTTAATAAATTGCCTCAAAATATAATTGAATTACCTTTACATAAATTCAAATCTATTGTTAAACAATGTTTAATGACTAAAGGATATTATAGAATAAATGATAATATGAACGATAACAATGTATGGTCTAGCTTGTAAGAACATTTAATTGTAATATTTTTAAAAGAGGCATTGACAATAGTGACTGAGTTTGTTGCGCAGCTTCTTCTCAGCACTAGCCCACAATTGTCCCGAAGCTGTGGTAGGGCCAATGTTGGGACGTGTATAAGTGCTAGCAATAGCCTATGTACAAAATAAAGTAATTTTGAATTTTGAATTTTTTTTTTCGACAACGCAGCTAGCATCAAAGCCTCCTTGCCGCAATGAAATGGAATCGTTTTTGAATAGGTGGATTTTAAGTTTATTTTTTATGTTTTTACATTTGATGACAAGCCGCGCTACTTGAGCTAACGGTCGCTGTGCAAACACTTGCCGTAGTAGTTAGGTGTGATGCAGCAAAAGTGAAAGGATTCAGTTAATTAGATTATGAAATAACTAACAGAGTTATAAATAATGGTCCGCGGTATGGTATGTCTTCGGTGCACACACACTCGCCACCTTTGTCACGCGTTATATATCACACATGTGAATGTATTTTGATCCGTACATTATTTGATTACTTACAGAGTTGTAAATAATGGTCTGCGGTATATGCGGTCCTGCGCAGTTGATTGCAAGCCGGGCGCCGGTCGAGCTAATGGTCGCTTCGTTGTACAAACACTCGCCACCGTCATCACGTGTGATGCCGCAAGTGAAGCAAGAGACTGTTCCAGAGGAGTCAACGGAGTAGATGTGCTGTTCCGCGGAGTCATCCACGTGGGTCGCTTTGTACCAGCTGGAATATAAGAATGAGACGGTTACAACGGTATTTTCGTGCTTATATTAGTGTTTATGGCGATAAGTGCAAAATAATTATTTTATTTATTTAAAAACATCATGCACAAACAAACGGTACATATCGCGGAATTATTGCTAAAAGCATTATCTTCCAGTCAACCATAGGTCTTAACAGAGATAATGATGCGCGAAAAAAGTAATAAAGGGACAAAAGAAGGAGCGTGACGTTAATAACTACAAATTAAAAGGTGCAATGCGGTAACTATGCAATGATAATAAACATACGTAAGTAAACATACTACTTATTACATAAAAACCAAATTTAGATACATACACATAGTACATATCATTACCTATATGATGGTGACACATGAAAGGAAATAATGTCAATGAGTCACGACAGATTCCTTACAAAGTGCCCGTAAGGGCTTTTTGAAGGAAAATTTGGATGTGGACGCTTGAACTGTCTTTGTGAGGCCATTTCAAAGTCGAATAGCTATGAGAGTGAAGGAGTTGGACATTGAGCCAATGAAGGAGAGTGAAGATGGAGAAAGCTACTGGAGCGAACGGACCGGCCATGAGAAGTATGAAGGTATGAGAATCAAGTTCTTTCTTTCTTTAACTACTTGTATACGATGCGATGCGAAGAACTGATAACCGCTGGGGCATAAAGATTTACTGGAAACCCTTTGACCAAAGACGCAGCGTATTACGTTTACCGACAAGATGAATAGTCAACTTTGTAAAGATCGCAGGGTCATCCAGTATACCAGACCCTGTGATCAACAGACCGCTTGCAACCGATCGCTGTGTTAAACCGTACGGGGGAGGCCTATGTTCAGCAATGCTTTGTTGGTTGTCCTCAAATAACAAAGAAAAACAAATGAGGACATCCTTCGACTGGTAATAATGACGATAATGGTGATAGACATTTAATAGTACAAATTAACTTACATGACGTCATCAGGCGTCCATAAAAGGATCTCAGCAACAGTGTGAGGGGTGTTCGATCGACCAGACGCCGTCCACTGATTAGCGTTCACGTCGGACACTTGCACTACCTGCTTGTATAGCACACCGTTGACTGCCTGAAAAGTGAAGGGTTAGGATATAAACATAAGTAACATGTACTAACACAATTGCGGCTCTAATGAGCATAAATCATACATGCGGGCAGGAACAGTAATTGATAACAACTGACTCTAGCTAATTAGTATTGAGGCTATATAATAATAGTTGGATTTTCTTCATATCGTCACTGACTATCACATCACACCCAAATTTCATAAAGGGGAAGGAAAAAAACTGCTATATAAATACAGACGAAGTAGACTTACTTGAGGAAGAATTGTGATGAAAGCATTGCCTTGTTGGTTGAAAATCATTGGAATATTGTCAATCCAGCCGTTCGTCTCGTTGTAAACATAGATCTGGAAAATAAGATTCAGGTAAACATATACCTAAGACGTGTATTATAAGCTTGTGTCGATTTATTGTGTCACTACTTGTCCCGATGCAGGAGACATCATCACTCAAGCTCAAAGAGAATTAAAATTTGTCTTACATTTACAAGATTACTAGTTTGGCGCACTGTGTTAGGAAGGCAAAAGGAAGCGCTTCCTACCGACCAGGTGTTATGGCCGGGGACCAAGGTCTGATAATAACAGTCTTGGTTTATTCGTATGTAGTGATTCCGCTCTAAATCAGTTCCCATACTTCGACTATAGCGCCATCTAGTCGCGTCAAGCCGAGTTCGCATGTTGCGAGGATATGTAGTGACAGTGGCTGATCATAGATATCGCTACACTAACGGTCTGATACCAAGGAAGCCCTTGAGGAATACCAACCTTTTGCACGTCTCTACAGTTAACACAAATTACAGGCAGAACTATTATTTACTTAGAGCAGCTAATATATTTAACAAATGTCAGTGGAATCATGGCTTTGATTTGTGGTGTACTAGTGTAAGTTAAGAAACGCATGCGTTACGAGTTTTTTGGATGTCAGTTATTGCCTGTTCTTTTATGATTAAGTTTTATTAATTTACTAGCACTTTACTTTGATATTTATAGTCTACCAGTGGAGGCATGTAAATGACCTTCTTTTTATTTACAGTTTTGAGCACTCTTGTTCCATCTGCAAGTCTCCCAAAAAATTCAAATTAATCTTTTTTATTGCCATATATTTTGCTTTGACTAGATATATACATAATAATACCAGCTCAAAGAGATGAACGTTAAGACCACGACCACAGCATACAGGTGACCTGTTTAATGCCATGGGGTAAACATAGTACTATTATCATGACTCATCATCATCAGATATAAATACTGTTTGATTAAACAAGAAGTATCCAGTTTTAAAATAGATGTAGTAATAAAACAGTACTTATTAGAGGATCGATTGCCAAGATACGTACCAGTGAGCAGTCACCTTGGAAGGGGCACAGCTCAACAGTAAGCGCGGTCTGAACGCGGTTGGTCCACATGACGGCGACGGTATCATTCGACACGAACTGCACTGTCTTTAGGATCGGTCTGGAAAGCGGAATTTTGTTCATTAGCATAATCATCACATGATTAAACTTTTACAATTATCGGGTTTTGGAGTTTTTGTCTTTCATACAATCCTATCACTCACTGAATCACCTTGTTCTTAGAAATAGTGGAAATTTGTTTATTGAAGTAATGTTAATACCACGATATTTATTTATTTTAAAACTACACACAAGCAAACGATACATTATGGCGGACTGAAGCATTATTTACTATGTCCATGGTATAATGTTCTAGCTCTAAGTATCCCAATAATTTTAGGGGTATTGAGGCGTTTCACACCATCGCGATCGGATCGCGGGCGGATCGCTTGTTGAATCGCCCAAGTACTGTTTCAGAATGGGGTGATTTGCCACAGTGCTTAAGCGCTACGAGTTGTTGCAAAATACACCTTGGGCAATTTACACCGCTAAACCACTAATGGTGCGAGTGACCCCAGTATGAAACAGCACTTAGGCGATTCACACCGCGGTACGAAAATCCTCGTGGTGCAAAATGCCCCGATACCCAAAAATATGTTTGTAGAAGGTGCTTAGATCAACCTCAATTTTTTCAAGTATTTCTGCTGTTTTTACTATAAATTCTTTAAGCGAGACGCGTGCGTACACTACAATACTTATTTTAGGACTGGCTTTCATACAAAATTGCCTACCCTCTTACATTATAATAGTAGTAGTCCCCCTAGCCGATTTCGACTACGGTGGCCAGTCACAACGACTAACCGACTGCGCGGGATATATTATAGTGCGCAAGTGTGTGCGCAAACACAGGTGCACTCTCTATTCCTTTTCACTCTCATAGCCCGATGGGACAGCAATCTGACACGACCGGAGAGAGTTCAGGCGCAGGACCAACGGCTTTACGTGCTTTTCCGAGGCGCGAGGGTGAAACACCGCCATTTTCCAAACTCCGGGCTACCCTAAGAATTTCTAAACAGGAAAACTCAGGTATATATTTTTGGCCCGACCCGGGGATCGAACCCGGGACCTCTGGCGCAGCCGTCGCTTTAAAGCGCGACCTTTCTACCGCTGCGCCACCGAGGCAGTTTATTATAATAAATCACATAGTGACGTACCAAACAAAATGTATACTGATTATTTAAACTTACTCGTCTAGATTTTCTGGTGCGTTAAAGGTGGTTTCAGTGTCGCTGTTCAGATCCCTCACAGTCACGCTCACGGTAGGGTTTACGGTGCCAGGCTGAAATAACATGAAATTAAAACCATATACGTTACTTAAATGACCTGTCAGAAAAAAATGATGCCTAATCAAATGAGATGACAAAAATTTCATATTGAATTGAACATATAAGTACTATACCCTTTCCAAAAGGGATACTAATTTTATGGAATTGACCAATAGTAGTAGTACAAGTAGTACATTTTGCGTAGACAATTTCATTTTTAAGACTTTTTGTTGTATCATATTTCCTTTTAACTTATGTAGTTTTTTTACTCAATCTAAAAATATATTTGTAATATTTAAGCTTAATTCAAAAATGCTTCTCAATCAATACATACAAGAAAACACCAATTTTGACTCGGCATTTTTCGAGTTCTACCTGGTTGTTTAGATTCCGAAACAGAAACGAGGAGATACGTAGAAGAATCAAGGTAACGGACATAGCCTTGAGAATCAGTAAGCTTAAGTGGCAGTGGGCCGGGCACATAGCGCGAAGAACTGATGGCCGTTGGGGCAGGAAAGTTATAGATATCGCAGCGTAGGACGTCCACCAACAAGATGGACAGACGACGTTAAAAAGATCGCAGGATCAAACTGGATGCAGACTGCTAGTGATCCGTCGCTATGGAAAGCCGTGGGGGAGGCCTATGTTCAGCAGTGGACGTCCTTTGGCTGATAATGATGATGATGATGATGACCTGGTTGTTTTACAGGGAACGATGTCGAGATTTCTGCATCAGGGGCACATAGCGCGAAGATAGAGAGTAGAAAATCATATTTTATGTTTTGTGTTTAACGGACTTTATCTTAAATTATGGTAACCTTCCATTGACAGAATATGTTATAATGAATAATCCATTGACACACCCCGACACTCGTTATCTGACATACAATCCTCAATCCATAGACATGAGATTACTTATTTATTTGTATCCATGTATCTATAACTATATTTCCTTACCTTCGGGTACCTAATTTCATGGTGCTGAGTGTACTGGTAGTCCACGGAGCCAGGTACTCCGTAGTGCGGGACCTTCATTTTTCTGACATCCGTGTCGTTGAAAGTGGCGTATGCCAGCTTGCTTCCGTCAGCAGAAAACCACATAGCATTGTTAGAAAGGAACACCTCCTCTGAAATGTAGAAAAAGTATCTATAAGTGTTTAGTCGTAGTAATGTAAGCTGGACTTTGGGGCTTAGTGCGATCTTGCTTTAATCAAGTTTGACTCCCACGAAGCGAGCTCAATTGCCTAATTGGTATTGAAATTAATAAAATTAACTTTAAAAAAGTAAAAACCAACTTCAAAACCAAAATGAACTAAAAAGCCTTAAATAAACTCTTGAACATTGAAAGGAAAGGAATCCATTTTAGGGAAACAATTTCTTTTTGGAGTCGGTGCTGCGACAGGTGAGGCTGAATTTTCAAAGTGATGGCACCGACTCCAAAAAGAAATTGTTTCCCTAAAATGGATTCCTTTCCTTTCAATGTTCAAGAGTTTATTTAAGGCTTTTTAGTGCATTTTGGTTTTGAAGTCGGTTTTTACTTTTTTAAAGGTTATTTTATTTCTCCATTTTTATAGTTTACAAGAGAGGGGGGGGGGGGGAGTTGCACCTTATGACTCGGTTCTTTAAGGAGCTACAAATTACCTATTATATGTTCTGATATTATAATTACTGAACTCCTAGATGTGGACTATTAGTCGTCACAATACGTCAACATTAAGATTTTAGTAAAACAACACTATACGTGCTTTTCAAATTTGAGGGTTTCCCTCGATTACACCAAGATCCCATCTTCAGATCCCAAATCGGCAACAATGGGACCAACTAGAAGATACACCCTCTAAGTAGGCGAAAAAAAATTTCGAATCGGTCGACTAACGACTGAGATATGAGGTAACAAACATACAAAAAAATATTTAAAAAAAAACATACAGTCGAATTGATAACCTCCTCCTTTTTTGAAGTCGGTTAATAAAGTAAGTCTTGCTCACTCGCTTATTACATCGGAATTAAAACGCGCACGCATGAAGAAATTTAATAATTTAGTACATTTAAAAGCAGAGCCAGTTAACAGTCAGAACAAGATCGCGATTCCCAATACGCACCCTTTTCTGATAAGGGATCATCACAAGATAGAACTATTCTACATTTGAGTTTCCACTCAATTTTTCATGAGCATACTGCATAATCACGTAAACTGTTTTATTAACTGCTCCAATTGCCTTGTATTTCGTTCAAACAAACGCTACTTCATAACACACTTTCGATCTTTGATAAGAATCAGGTACTTTACAACTAACAGTCGTGAGCCAAAGTCATATTGTAATAGCCATTTGATAACTAGCCACATTTCATAGTCCTGAAAACTGATAACCTCCTTTTATACATTGGGTATTTTTCATTGTTTTTAAAGCAATCTGTCAATTCTGCTTAAAGTGCCACCAGGTAGTCCTCAATAAAGATGCAAATAAAAATTAAAAACTCACCTTCATAAACCCAGTCAGGTATACCATGGTAGATCACATTCAAGACCCCAGAAGTGGTAATTGGTTCAGGAGGGCTATCCAAACTGGGTTGGTAGTATATGTTGTTTATGTAGACGAAGGCCAATGAGGTCCCCGTAGGACCCCAGATGAAGTTTTGGAGGAAACCTTCGGGGTATGGCGTGGACTGTGGAGGGGGGAAGGGGGGCAAGATATCCGTCTCGTTTTCGGTAGCAACGTCCACCGCAGTGTAGCGAGCGAGGAAACTGTACCGGTACTCCTGGAAGTTGAAACACATGCGGTATATAATTAAAAAGTATGAATTTGCGTAGTATACATTTATACATTCTTTTTTTTATGAAAACATTTTAAAATAATTTGCTCTTAGAGTTTAGATTGACCAATCATAGCTACTAAGTCTGAAGTAACAAAATACGGCTAAGATTAGCTTGGTTTTGCTCTCTTAAAGAAGAACTCGCTTGCGCATTATTATGCGGTATTCCGCTTATTTCATTTTTCACAGATACCTCTCTATTGCCATAGAAGAAAGATATTAGTTTAATTCTGGGAACGAGGCTCGTACACTCTGTTGCCTCTCTTATCATAGAATATCTCGATTAGATGTTCAAAGCTTTTCTTTGATAATCGCCATTTTTGGCACATCTCTTTACACCAGAAAGTATTGTCGAAGTCTCGAGTTTAAATCCTTTGATACGAATTATTACCT
Source organism: Pyrausta purpuralis (assembly GCA_963924145.1). Taxonomy (NCBI): domain Eukaryota; kingdom Metazoa; phylum Arthropoda; class Insecta; order Lepidoptera; family Crambidae; genus Pyrausta; species Pyrausta purpuralis. Next base: position 19,059,654 of record OZ001645.1, on the reverse strand, counting down.
CACGTTTTAACAAAATTTTGTTTGTTTCGAATTGTAATGTTAACATTCTGATAAAGTTGATAAACGAAATCCGTATTGATACTTACTGGAATTACACTGTGCGCTAAGGTAACAAAGTCCCCATTAGCGGACAGTAGGGTTACTCTGGACGACTGCTGAAGAAGCTGTAAAGAAACAATTTAGATTTTTTAAATAAATAAATAATAAATCTTATATTTTAAATAAATCATCTTGTAGTGACTTAATGATGGTATCAAAACAACGAGCAGCGTTACATCAAAATATAAAGAACTCAACATTTCTAAACATTCCATGTCATTCTCTCAACTTGCACTTGGCAACAGTATGTATTAATTAAACGCTGATAAAAACAAATATTTTTAATACTAACTTAAAGATAATGCTACTAAAATTTATTCACACATAATATCAATAAATTGTGTATACGTAAATATTTTAATCAATAAATAATGCACGACTACAGACGGTATCATTCGGCAAATTTTACTACCTGGATAAGATAAATAATCTATGCTGAACGCGAGTACAAATATTGAATGTAACTCCACTTCAACACAAGATTGCTACCGTTTTCAAGGTATTCATTTAAAAGCCATTTCCCCGACGATATCAATTTGGTTACGCCCTTAACGCTTAAGGGTGCAGGGAAATTGAATATCAATATCGTCTATCTATACAAGAACTTTTTTTTATTAGGAATTAGAGTTTTACCCACTTCATTTGACGGAAAAGTTATGCGTCAACTACAATTCGTTGTTACTATTCCTTAGATGTTACAAGTACTTACAGTAGAAGAGTTTGAGATAAGCGTAGCAAAGGAGCTAGTGTCTACATCAAACTGCACCAGATCCCCATTGGAGTTGCGGAATAACACCTCGTTTCCTGCAATGTACACCTTAATGAGATAATCACATTAGCGGAGCCGAGGCGAACTTGATGCGAACGCGAATAACTACGTTTAAAGGGGTATCTTGAAAGGGGTTAACTAGGCCCATCGAATAAGATACAGAATATGTTGACATATACTTGTAAGAAAAAATCTTATGATTTCCGAAAATGCTTTACAGTCAAATGGAATGGCAAGTAGGTACACCGACTTGAAATTAAGGTCTCTCTTTGACGTTTTACTAAAAACAACTGAGCCCGCGTCATCGATCCAAGTCTTCATATATAATAAAAGGAGGTGGTGTTAACTTCCATTATGTTCATATACCATGGCTGCGATGTCAGTTGCCAGCACTTCAGGTTACCAATTTTTGTTGCAAAATAGCTTAACTACGACTGCATAAAATACCGCAGTGTTTACCTTGACGTGCTGCTTTCTACCTAACAAATAATATTTTTGTGTGGTGTAGTGGCTAAGCACGCTGGTTTAAAGGCGTCTCGATTCCGAGGTCCCGGGTTCGATTCCCGGTGGGCTCAATGTAGAAATCAAAATGTTCTGTATTGTCTCGGGTCTGGGTGTTGTTGTACCACCGTTGTGTCTGATTTCCATAACACAAGTGCATTGGCTACTTACTTTGGGATCAGAGCAATGTATGTGATTGGTGTACAATGTTACAATATTATCCTAACATATTTACGAATGAATTAATGATTGATAAAGAACTTACCAGTCGCCCAAGTGGCGTTGAAAGCGGCCGGCGAGAACGCGCCACTGATGATAGACTCCAAGTCCAGAAACTCTTCTTCTGGCCCCGGTGTCGTGGGTTCGATCGTGGGTTCGGGTTCTGGTGTTGTTGTTGGAGGTGGAGGAGGAGGCGGCACGATGGGCGTGGATACTGTTGGCGGTGTTGGTGGTGTGGGCACTGTTGGTGTTGTCGATATCGTTGAGGGACCTGTCGATGTACAATTTAAATTAGCAACGTACTCTCGCTATTTTTAAGTTCTTTCTCTAGGAAGAGGACGATATTAGTACAGAGGGTTTCCTTTAATTTGAAATCAATTTCAAAGCCTCTTACAGGTGCTGTAATAATAATCTAGCTACAGAAGCTACTAGATGATCAAGTTCCAGGATAGACAGGCAGGATTTGACGACCTCCGTGGTGTAGTGGCTAAGCACGCTGGTTTCAAAGCGTCGCTGCTACGCGGTCCCGGGTTCGATTCCTGGTCGGGTCAATATAGAAATCAAAATTTTCTACATTGTCTCGGGTCTAGGTGTTGTGGTACCACCGTTGTGTCTGATTTCCATAACACAAGTGCATTAGCTACTTACTTTGGGATCAGAGCAATGTATGGAATCGGTGTCCAAATTACTTTACTCCTATAATAGGTAGAGTCTCCTTGTTTTACACAATACAGGCTGTTCTTTTGGTCAGCGACGCACTACTCAGGGATGATTGTACAAACGATATGATGACAAAAATAAATGGGAAAAACCCACAAAATTAATTAATTCATACTAACGATACTAGCGAGCGAGTCGAAACTACCAACACCTCCTTGTAGCTTACTAGCTACGGCGTAGTATTTCGCAGGTACGCGCGAGCAACGCGCGAGTTTCCCTATTCGTTTTGATTTTTTTAAGGATGTTGTGAAGAGGTATACACATATATTATCATTTCTGAGTTGGATGTCACTGACCGAAACAACATCCTGTATGATTGCAATATTAACTCCGGAACCAAAATAAAATAACAATCCCAACTTATCGTCTTCAATTAACTTCGTCCAATACATTCAATATGTCAATAAAAATATATAATAAACTACTTGACCGTTTAACTCAAGAAAGCAACTAAAGCACATTCCTAAAAAAAATGAAACAATTATTAATTTCAAAGTGCTATTACAACATTCACGAATACTTAGAAGACAAAGTTAAATCAAGAAACGGTAAACTTTAAGTTAGTTTGTAATTTTAAGTTTTTATTTTTTGTATAGTAAAGCTTCCTCTCTCTGTATTAACTATTTAACAGCGCCCGAAAGGGTTCATAATAATCGCATATTGCTAAAATTGTAACACCTTTTTGTACATTATGAAGCAGTAAAAGTATTGAGTATTAATTGCATTATATCTTTAAATTATTAGGCCTATCTTTAATATTAAACTCTCTGCATTCCCAAGCGGTCGACTGGTGGTGAATGCCTTAATGCATTAAGTCCGCTAATTTTAGAATTTCCAGTGCAATAAAGTTTAAAGAAATTATTAAGTAAACAAACTAAAAATTGTAAAGATTCTTTTTCCTTACCTTCTGTGGTAGAAACAATAGCTTCAGCGTTGCCTCCTTCGTTTCCAGAGAGTACCACCACAAGGGCAATAACCACTCCGATGACGACCACCATAGCGACGCCACCGATCGCGTACGTCAACGTCTTTTTCCTCTTGCTCGCTACCAGAACCTGAAAGTTACAAGTCGAAAATTTCAGTTCGGTTCAGAGAACTAAGCACTTAGTGCTCATCATTCATCATTTTTAGCAAAAGGACGTCCATTGCTGGACATAGGCCTCCGACACGGTTTTCCACAGCGACTGATCACAAGCGGTTTGCATCCAGTGTGATCCCGCGATCTTAAAACAAAGTCACCCGTCCGTCTCCTAAAAAAGCTCAAAATTATACAACAAGCGATGAAGCGGGCTATGCAGCAGAAATGAGGAGATACGTAGAAGAACTAAGGTAACTTAGTGCTCACCTCTACAAAAAATATTATAGTCCTCCTAGCTGATTTCAACTACGGTAGCCAGTCACAACGACTAACCGACTGCGCAGGACATATTATAGTACACAAGTGTGTGCGCATACACAAGTGCACTCTCTATTCCTTTCACTGTAATAGCTCGATAGGATAGCAATCTGACGCGACCGGAGAGAGATCAGACGCAGGACCATCGACGTTACGTGCTTTAATGAGGCAAGGGGTTGAAACACCGCCAACTTTCAAACTCCAGGCTGCTCTATGATTTTCTGAACAGAAAATAACCCAGGTATATATATTTTTGGCCAGAGCCGGGGATCGAACCTGGGACCTCTGGCGCAGCCTCGCTTTAAAGTACGACCCTCTTACCGCTGCGCCATCGAGGCAGTTAAAACACTCCTCTACAATAGGTAAATATGGGATTGACCTGTTAGAAGCTACCGTCGACACAATATTACGTTCTAGTTGCGTGATCTATATTTAACTCGACTTATTGTTAAATAGATGAGTCATTGATGAGCTGAGAAGATTGAAGTTAGATAAAAGCCCAGGCCCAGATAACATCAGCAATGAAATACTAAAAACAGCGGCAAAATTCACCTTTCCACTTACTAACTTATTTAACTTTATCTTAGAAACAGGAACCACACCTACCCAGTGGTCAGAGTCGAACATAATTTTGCTCTACAAAAAAGGAGACCCCAACGATATAGGCAACTTCAGACCCATTAGCCTACTGTCATGTATATATAAGCTTTTTGCCTCTATTCTAAACAAAAGAATAAGTTCTACCTTGGATGCAAATCAGCCCGTTGAACAGGCTGGTTTTAGAAAAGGATTTTCTACCATCGATCACATTCACACGCTTGAGCTTATAGTAGAGAAATATCAAGAACAAAGAAGGCCTCTCTACATTGCTTTTGTGGACTACCAGAAAGCATTCGACACTATATCGCATGACAGTATCTGGGAAACGCTAAAATCACAGGGAGTCGAAGACAAGTACATTCAAGTTATTAAAAGTATATACAACAATAGCAAGAGTAGAGTAAAACTAGAGACGACCGGCCCTTGGTTTTCTATCAAACGAGGAGTCAGACAAGGTGACCCACTGTCCCCTAAATTATTTGTAGCTGTACTGGAATCGATAATAAGTAAACTGGAATGGAGAGAAAAGGGAATTAAGATTGGAAACAAGTATCTAAGCCACCTGCGATTCGCAGATGACCTAGTGCTTCTATCGGAGTCAGGGATAGACCTTCAAAACATGCTAAAAAACCCTTGATGATAATAGCAAGAAAGTCGGTCTGGAAATGAATCTCTCTAAAACCATGCTTATGACTAACAACCTAAATAGACAAATATCTATCGGCAACACACCACTTCAATATACAGATCAGTACACATACCTTGGCAAATCAATAAGTTTTAACCGAGATATTAACGAGAGAGAAGTCGACCGCAGGACACAACTTACATGGAATAAATTTTGGAGTTTAAAAGAAATATTCAAAAGTAAAATGCCGACGACACTAAAAACAAAAATATTAAATACATGCCTGCTTCCATGTCTCACCTATGCCTGTCAAACATGGAAATTCACTGACAAAATAAAGAAAAAAATAAGAGCATGCCATCGAGGTTTGGAGCGCAGCATGCTTAATATAAAGAAAATTCAAAAAATCCGGCACAGTAAAATACGAAACACAACTAAAGCTATCGACGGTTTACAACATGCTTTAGCCATGAAGTGGAAATGGGCAGGCCACGTAGCGCGCCTTCAAGACCTGAGATGGACTAAAACAGTGACAATATGGACGGGACCACAGGGTATAAGGAAGAGAGGAAGACCTTACGCCCGATGGGAGGACGACATTATAAAAATAGCTGGCCCAAACTGGCTTCAGACAGCCCAGACCAGAGAGGACTGGATATCTTTGGAGGAGGCCTTCACCTGCAGAGGGGTTCTTGCAGATGCAAGCAATTAAACCAAACATGTGTACACGTTTCATATTTTTTTTAAATATTATTTTTTATTTCATCTGTATATATATATATATGTATATACCTACTTATTAGAAATAAGCTCATTAGTTTTTCAATGTTTCACTGCATATGTTTTATTTTTTAAGTTACTTGCAAGAAATAAAAGGCTTTTTATTTTTTATCTATTATTGTTAAATATCGCTACTTTCGGTTGAATATTTACGATTGTGCGTTTTCGTATGAAAAATTACCTTAACAAAATTGAAAAATGGCTATTTAAATGACCATTGTATTTTGTTTCTTGAAGATATGCACAATCGTTATTATTCAACCGCTGGTAAAAACATTTAACCATTCGTTGAGTAAACCATCGATCTCGAGTTCTCGAGCGGTCGCATGAGACCGCATAACAATAGAATTTTTATTGTGTCTCGTTCACATACGCTTGAGGGATTAAGAACGAGTCCATAGGAATTGATAAAATCAATCCGCAACTTTCATAAAACTAGGTCAACAAGAGGATTAATGAGTGTTTTATTTAATCTCTCTCGGATCTCGAGAAGTTTAACTAGATAAAGCCATTTAAACATCGGTCGAGCTAATTATCGATCATGCAACCCAACCTTAAGAATAAGTCTATCAGAGTTATAGATAAAATCAGAGTTATAAGATAAAATCAATCTGCAACATTGATAACTCTAGGTCAATAAGAGGATTAAAGAGTGTTTTATTAAAAATTAATTCTTATTACAGCGCGAAAAGTCATAAATGACAGATGAATACTGATCAGAGCTGGAATTGTGTAAAGCAATTGTATGTCATTTGACAGTTCAAAACGTACGATATGATCTGTCAAACCCTTTGTTCTTTGCCATTTGACAGACCATACCCGTACGTTTTGGTCAAATGAATACGATTGCTTTACACAATCGCACCCCAGAAATCAAAATAAGTTCAGAAATTACAATTTGTTGAAACAAAGTCGGGCAGAGCCAATAGTATATTAATACAATAAGGAAAAAGGCAAGCATGACTTAGAAATACGGAAATTAAACATCCAATGTTTTGGTAAGACACGGCATCCAAAATGTTCAATAAAATTGCATTCCAAAATGTTATGCTTTAATGGACTAACTAAATGATTGTTAAGACTATACGCAACATAGGTTTCAGTCATAATAAGATAGTTTGCATAACTTTCTATTAATCATACAGGCAGGTGGTACAGGTATTCATATATTTTTATAAGCTACAGTGACTTATTTAGATAATAGTGTGATGACTAATTTATTAAAATTGCTAACTTTTAAATTAAAATCTCTTAAAAATGTATCTTTTGCATGCCAGTGTCTGGTAAAAAGTGAGAAACTGTTTCTTATTCAATATCCTTATGTGTACCACTTTTTGAGCGAAATAAAGAATTTGATTTGATTTGATCATACAAGAACGGTATTTGAGTCTACCTGTTCAAGTAAACGTATGTAATGAGAAACGTTACGTTCAAGTAAACGTTTACAAAACGCAATGACAACGCTCAAATCTATATTGTTTTTGGGACTCTCCTGGCTGAAACTACTTTTAAATCCTCAGCCAGATGGAATAAAACTTAATTAAAATATTTTTTTAAGTCCCAATCCAGCAGTACGTAATGTTAAGTGATTTCGATTCAATATTTCTATTTTACCTTTTATTCTTCTGACTTTCATATATTTAACTCACGGGTATAAAAGTAACACTTAATATTTAACACATGCACTTAGGTAACACACCTTCTTTCAAACCTCACTTCAGAGCACTCCTCTCATGGATTATTCCATGATTTATTTGGATCACACGACCGTCTGAGACGATAACTAAGTGAATTTAGCCGTATCGGTGAATCCCATTTTCCTCTGATTAGGATTTTTTCTCGAGTACGAGTAGTTCAGGGTTATCACATGTGATAACATTATCGAGTTATTGACTCGAGAGCTCTTGTTAGAATTATTAGTCCAACTCAAAAGTGGGCGCCCCCCACACAAAATACATGACGTAGATCTTGATAAAAATTTCATCGAAAATTTGTTTGAACGAGATCGACATAGTTGTTTTTGCGATAGAGCACATTTTCAATAACCGCAAGCATAACTTTGTTATTCATACAAATACTATGAAAAACAAAGTTATATTTACTGTCAACAAAATATTGTGGTATTTTGGCTAAGTGGAAGTAAGTATCTGTAATTCAGTTAAAGTTGGCACAGAACCCTTACCTAGTGTGCGAGTCTGTCTCGCACTTGGCCGATTTTAAACTTTATGTTACAATTTCAACTAATTTGAAGCTGTGTGTGAGTTCGTTGACTTGCTTTAACGTCCATCCAATTACACATCAGTTCATCCTTAATATTAATATTACTAGCGGTCCCCCGCGACTTCGTCCGCGCGTTTTGAGTTTGCCCCCTCCCCTCCCGTCGCAGCGTGATGTTTTATACCCTAAAGCCTTTCTCGATAAATAAGCTATCCAAAACAGAAATATTTTTTCAAATCGGTCCAGCAGTTCCTGAGAGAAGCGCGTTCAAACAAACAAACTCTTCAGCTTTATAATTATTAGCGCAAGCGCACGTCGTACTTTAGCTGCGAACATTATTTTGGTGCGGAGTTATGTTAAAACTGTGATAGCTCCTAAGATATTTATTGGATTTAAATGATATAAAGGGCAACTTTGTTCTAAATGAAATGCTCGTGATGATGAATGTATTTATTTTGATAAGAATACATACCTGTGTGTATAATACACCTCTAAAAATAATGCATTATTTTTTTACAAATTTATTAACATAAAATAGGTTGTAGTAAGTCAACCATAAAAGATAGATATATGCTGTCGCGGACTTTATTATAGAACTCTTAATGCTGAACAATCCTGTCATACATGATTTTTGTGTAACTTAAGCGGTTTTCGCAGCGTACGCAGCGGAAGCTCTCAAACGGAATATCTTTCTCCCGTTTTCGCAACATTTTTCATTGCTGCTGTGGTCTTATGAGTCGTATCTTTATGTTATATAGCCTAAAGCCTTCCTCGATAAATGGACTATCCAAAGTAAAAAAAATTTTTCAAATCGGCCCAGTAGTTTTTGAGATTAGCGCGTTCAAACAAACAAACAAACAAACAAACAAACTCTTCAGCTTTATAATATTAGTATAGATAAATAGGAAAGTAGCTCTGTCTGTCTGTCTGTCGCGCTTTCATGCTTAAACTACTGAACCGATTTAAATGAAACTTGGCACCCACTTAGTCCAGAGCCTGAGAAAGGACATTGGCCACTTTTTAATGCAAAACATGGATTAAAAGGGGTCGAAAAGGGGGTTAAAAGGTTGAATGGAAGTGTCGTCATTTTCATTTTCAAAGCTCTTTTCTAGAAGCTTAACACTTATTTTTAAAGCTTTTGATTAGATATAAATAAATATGACATTCAAATTATCTAAAAAATACCTTAAACGGGCAATAAAAAGATAATTAATGCTTGGATGGAAATAAGTCATTTTAGAAGCTAAAATATATTTTTTTCTGTGGCGTTATTAATGAAGTAGACTAAGAAGATGAATTACAATTACATAAACTCATATAAATATTTTACACCTTGCGTACTCATTATGTATTATCTTTGTAAGATCATGAGCCTAAATACCTAATAAAAAAAACTACCCAAAGTCACTATTCCACGCTGACGAAGTCGCGAGCACAGCTACATCTAAATGAAATAATATTGTTTGGTCTGAACAAAACTATTATTCATTACACTTAGGTCTGTATAGGCCCTGCCTTCTGCTACATGTCAGACGTAAATTATGCACTAGCTTTTGTTTCTACACGCCACAGTTATTTGTTTTGTTGTTATGTCAACATAGTACAGTGCTCGTAAACTCGAAATGTAAACGAAAACAATAGACAGCTCATACATTTGCTGTCTGATAAAAAAACACGGCGCGATGTCCGAAGTTATGTTGATAAACATGATGCATACAAAAATTCGAATGATATTTTTTATGCAGTTTATCATATTATTTAAATAAAAAAGGACCTGTATTTCATTTTCGCCTGATTTTTCAATAGTCAGAAATAAATTTCCTTCGAACAAAATGCAATATGGCTAATTTCAATCACCGCTTTGTCATAAATTATTTTTGTAACTGTCTGTCTCTGTATTTTAAAATAAGTCGCTTTATATTTTATCAGCCAGGGCCCCTATTTTTGAATCACTCGCGTCAAGATGGCGCGTGAAATTGATTCATAATGTCCGATTTCCCATTGAAAATTAGTATAATTCCACGCGGAAGTAATTTGAAAAAACATAACTGAATTTTGTGAGTACCTACGTCTACATTTTGCATGATTTTCATTGATTTTTGTTTGGTTTTCGAACGCAATTCATTCGCCGTATTTAAGCGAGTGATTCAAAAATAGAGCTCCAGTTTTATCTGACGTTTAAAAATCAACCCTCAGTAAAATTTGTGTCAATGATTAAACTTTTGTCAAAAAATATACCGTTTATTTAGAACTGAAATAGTGAAACGTCTCTATTTCAGACAAATATATGGAATGGACGCATGTAAAAGTGGAATAATTTGAATAAATATGAAATTGCACAGGAACTATATTTATGACTCACCTACTCGCACTTCTAAATTCCATTCGAATCTCGTCGATTTATTGTCAGATTGTTGTAGTAGATAATAGTCCTACTGAAGTTACACTATGATTGATAATTGCCAAGATTATTATTGAATGTTTTAACCAACTTACCTGGTCACTGGTGCCCATCTCCATAGTGGAGTTACTGTTATCCTGAGCCATGTTGACTTTCGCCTATCACCTGAAACGAACAAAGGAATATGGTAAGTAATTGGAACATTGACATTTGTTATGAGGTTTAAACGCGATTTTGACCTGAGAGCGTGTTTTCTTACTTTGCAAAATACCAATCCTACGAAAAATCAAAATGTAAGGAAAAGAAAACTTTTAAAATAATTAAGGAAGTAAATAAAAATATTTAAAACTTATTTGAATTTATTCTTTTTGTTATTAAAAAAGGTCCTAAACTAAGAAAGTGATTTCTGTTGCAAATGGAAAATATGAGTCATTGAACAAAGACAAAAAAGCACTTACAAAATTTTCAGGTTCTTAAAATAACAAAAATGCAAAACAAAAGTATATCGTATACCTAGAATATAATCATACCTTTTTCAACACATGTGTAAATACTGGTTATTATTATTTCATTTTTTTTTATAGTGTTTTGCCACTATACAAACTTATTAATATAAATTGCACTTGTAAAAAACAACTTTGGCTGTGACAGACGAGAAGTCGAACCCCGTGTCTTACGCTATCCGGGCGTATGCCAAGACCACTCGGCTACCGTCATATTAGCAAACCTTTACAAGTGCAATTTATATTACTGTTTATTAATCACCTTATTCGATTAAAACTGCTCAATGATACAGAAAAAGTCAGATGTACGATATATGAACTTTATATAGGAAATTTAACGCAGCGGCCCGCAGCATATACGAGTAAACACCCTTATGATAGGTTCAGTACCTTGTAACCTCCTTACCTAACAATAGTTTCAAGTAGGATATATGCTTCTTTCATAATACTTAAGTACAACACCTAAGAAGTTTTATGTTCAGGAAGATTTAATATCAGTTTAGAATTGTAAAATCTGTGACCAAGCAATGAAATTATAATGATAATCGTTCCAACTCGTATTTGAAGAATAATTAACAAGTTTAGATCCAACAGAATCAACACCCTAATGTATATTTTTTTCATAAGCAAATAAATTTATTGATTAATTCTTTCAGTCCAGTTTTTCTTGATAGTCTAATAATGTAAACGATATTTTTACAACCTTAAAAATAATATCAGAAAACAAAATTTATTTGATTTCAAAAGATCTCAGTGCTTAACGATGAATTCCCTATGTAGTTGATGAGTTATGAGTTTATCATATATTAAAATATTTTATTTTAGTTAAAAGAAATGTAAAGATTGTTTAGAATATTTGACAAGCAGAGAGAAACGGACTATATGCCTTATCATTCAAACTAATATTGGAAATGTCAATCGTGTTAGGTCCTTGTTATCAGGAACTAAAAGACTCACTCAACAGCTCTAAATCACACAACGAGCGATGGAGAGGGCTATTCTGGGTGTTTCTCTACGTGATCGAATCAGAAATGAGAAGATATGTAGACGAACTAAGGTAACGGACATAGCTTTGAGAATCAGTAAGCTCAAGTGGCAATGGGCAGGGCACATAGCGCGAAGAACTGATCGCCGTTGGGGCAGGAAAGTTCTGGATTGGGAGACCCTTCGACCAAAGACGCAGCGTAGGACGTCCACCAACAAGATGGACAGACGGCCTTAAAAAGATCGCAGGATCAAACTGGATGCAGACCGCTAGTAATCGGTCGCTGTGGAAAGCCGTGAAGAAGGCTTATGTTCAGCAGTGGACGTCCATTGGCAGAGAATGATGATGATGATGATGAAAAGACCCACTTCATTCCAAAACCTGAATATAAAAAATGCATCAGATGATAGGCTTTTAGCTAGGCTATGTTAGGTTTAGCTCTATCAAGAAGAACAATCTCGAGAGCCCTACGGATATTCTAGTACCGATAGACCTCCGTTATTAAGATCAAGGGCAACTTCTCATCAAGAAACTTATTATGTATGTCTTATACCTACGTGCCAGCATTTTGGAGTTTTCATTTGATAACAAACGTAATAATTTTTATCTACATAAATTATTGCCGTATCTTATCTGTCCGTAGGCTATCAACAGAATTTGTAACAATAAAGTAATTTATTAATTGGCCATTGATTAGTTACATTAGAGAAAAACTTACTGAAGATACCTAACTTTTGAGTTTGAGAACGAACTAAATAAAGCAAATTTGTAATTAAAACAGTAAAATCCCCAAAAAAGGTGTTTTCTCTCGTTTTCTCTCTTAAAACTACTAAGTATTCATTGCTTTTGCTAGATGATGTTTTTTTTTTCTTTTTAAGCTGTTTATTATTTTCTTTTTTTTTTATCCAGAAGAAACTTGTTTCTATCCACATGAGTGAAGGGTGGTATCAAATAATTTATTAAGTTTAATGTTATCCTCATAATCATACGCGTGTTCTTTAAATTAATATTTTACACAACATAATATTTTGATAGGTAACGTTTTTACAACCTTAACTATAATGTAAGTTTGTACTGTTAAATAAAGTCACACACCACATTAAAAGTTATGATACGACACTCTACTTACCTCAGGAAAATTTATGAAACACAAAAAACGAGTACCGGCCTATGGCCGAATCCACACCGGACTGAATATTCATAAACGATTATTGGAGATTAGGATAATTGATAATTAGATTACAACATCTGATAATGTTCAATTTATTAGAGCTTATTCGGATAACTCATTCGTTATCATTATGCTATAACTCGGCATAGATAGAAGTTATAACATTCAATAAATTCACAGGCATCATTGTTTTCGCGCGTTAACATCATTCAATCTAAACTTTTTTAAGGTTACGTAGTATAACAAGGCGCGCTAGTTTTCTAGTTACCTCAAAACTGGCCAGTTTTGAGGTAACTAGAAAACATAGTCGGCCGACTATGTTTTCGAAAAGTACTTTTAAGTTTTAATTGATTTTACTGTTTTATTATTTGTCTACAACTAATTTATCAGGTTAAGCTCGGACGAAACAAATGTAATTTTATAAGCAAGCGTTGTTCTCATGTTACTGACTGTATATTTATATTGTCTTTTAAGGGAATAAATATCTTTAAACCTATCAAGGAACATTAACGTTTCCGTATATCCGCCCGTCTGTCTGTCCGCAGTTCAGCACAGAGATCTGAGATTCTAATAAACTTTAATTTGGCATAGGTATGTATTCTATTCTCCTCACCAAAGTGGTAAAATAACATTATGTGCGCGAGTCCGACTCGCACTTAGCCGGTTTTTTGTTTTCATTGTGTATGGCCAGTGTTATTTGAAAATGTTAATACTAATTGAGAAAGATGCTGGCCACATTTTTTATTTTATTTTGTTTTCTTTGTCTGTTCAGCCAGTTACCATGGCTCACATGAAAACAGCGATTTGGCACCGATAACCCTTTTCCGAGATGATAAAATACAAAAAAGGTTTTCATTTCCGTTTTGTATAACATTGATAAAATTTCAAGAGCGCGTCTCGCAAACAGAAGCGCAGCGAAATGGAAAGATTACCGAGCTTTCCTATTTCCGCGCGCAAAAGCAAGGCTCGCGTAGTGATGTGTCATCTTCCTACCGTTTTTCTTACCCTGTTCAAAAACTTATGTATTTTTACAACAACTAGACTATTTTTATTTAAATACCTTATTGCAAAGTTTACACAGGTGAACTTAATGCTAAAAGCAGTCTCTGCCAGTCAAACCATTATATTCTCATGAAATAAAACATTGAATGGTAAACAACTGTTTGACAGTTAAAAATAAAATGTCGTAGTAACAGTAAAAAGTATTTCACTCGCAACCTGAGAATAAGTACTACTGTAGAATCAAAACTAGCTGTTAACTTTTTAAAACTAGTTAAATAAACTTATATAAAACTTGAATTCTTTAAAAAAACGTAACACCTATATAGCATTGAGTGTATAATGTCCGTCACTAGCCTCTCTCGATTTCTCCGCCTTGCAATAATTTCCTCCGGCCATAATTTTCTTCAAGAACACTCGAACTTAACAGCTGGCTACCAGCCCTTATTGACGATTCCAACTGGTTTTTAAATCTATATCTTTCGAATGCGACGGAATAAGCAAGTGCATACTTGTTATGTAAACGATTTGTTTCGTTACTTATTTATGTATAGTATAGTATTGGACACCAATCACATACATTGCTCTGATCCCAAAGTAAGTAGCTAATGCACTTGTGTTATGGAAATCAGACACAACGGTGGTACCACAACACCCAGACCCGAGACAATATAGAAAATTTTGATTTCTACATTGACCCGACCGGGAATCGAACCCGGGACCTCGGAGCGGCGACGCCTTGAAACCAGCGTGCTTAGCCACTACACCACGGAGGTCGTCAAAAACTTATGTGATTCATATCTGGGTCGAACTTAACTGCTGGCTCTCCCTTATTCAAACCCGATTCAAAACCATCGTACTCGAGTACGACGGAATTAATAGAGTGCATAATTATACGATTTGTTTTAATGATTTATTGGTTTCTTGGTTCTCATTATTCCAAAAATTAAAGAAGTTCATAATCACACAGCGAGCGATAGAGAGGGCTATATGAAGTGTTTGTCAACGAAATCGAATCAGAAAAAGGAGATACGTAGAAGAACTAAAGTAACGAAAATAGCCCTGAGAATAGCAGTGTAGTAAGCTCAAGTGGCAATGGGCAGGGCACATAGCGCAAGAAACTGATGGCCATTGGGACAGAAAAGTTCTAGATTAAACGCAATGTAGGACGTTCACTGCCAAGATGGACAGACGACTTTGTGAAGATCGCAGAATGAATCTGGTCCTTTGGCTGATAATGATAATTATTTAAAAACGAGTAAAACATTTGTGATAATACTAATAAAACAAGAGAAAAAATAGCTTTGTAATGGTGTCTAAGGGTCAAATGCAGCCATTATCTTGGTTTTTCAGAGGCCTTATGCAGTTGTTACAACACCAAATTGGTCACGGTTTTGCAAATTACGAGTATCAGTGACCAATTTTAACACTAATGTTGTTTATGTTTACTTATATCATTCCTACGTAACCAACTTCTTGCTGCGATTTTTAGTACTTCACACCTACAAAAATATTTTTTAACTGCGTTGTGATTTCCGTTAAAACGTGTTTTTTTGTTCGAACCAGAGGTGAAATTATGTAAAGCAATCGTATCCATTTGACAGTTCTAACGTACAGTATGTCTGTCAAACAGCAGAACGGCATACGTTTGACAGATAATGCCCTAAGTTTTGAACTATCAAATGAATACGAGATATTTTGATTTTTCAATGGACTTCTAATCTATTTCGTAAGAAAACCCTTTTTAAATATGATGTGATTGCATAAATAGCTTTCACCATCATTGCGATGTTGCATGAATTATTGACTAAAAATTATACACAATACAATTGGATGCAGTACTAGAAATGAAGCGTAGTCTTCAGACAATACGGTTGCCTTGCCACTGACGCCGTTAGCGTAAGACGAGCGAATCAATGCGATTATCTTAAGCGAACCTGTTCGCACGTAAGTATCTGTGAGTGTGACTTATCTTTTCAATTAACCCTATTTATGTTGTGGTAATACATAAATTTTACTTCAATTGTGTATACAAATTAATGTAACAATAATAAGCAATTAATATTTCATTTCTAGGTTAGGTTGTTTCGGTGCATGTCTTTTATGGTTTTTTAAAGACAGCTCTTTAAGGTTAATAATTTATGGACGGACTATGATCTTTTACGATTTTAGTGTAAATTAAAAATTCATAATGTTTGGGTAAGGTAAAGTTAGGTACTGTACTAGACATTATTTTCTCCTAGTGTCAAACATTATATATGAAAGTAAAATATCAATCTTTTAAATTATTATGTTTGAGACTAAGTGTTAAACATATAAACGAAGACAACGTATCTGAAAATGTTCGAAAGAGCGGACTTAATCTCGGACAATTGGAGGATGTCCTTTGTCAGAGCGCTAGATTAGTGAATAAATGATTATTCGCTAATTAACGTGGCGTATTGTGGCCAAGAAACCCCAAAAGGGATGGTGATGCCATTCTAATTACTAATACGGACCGACAACAATACGTGGAACATTTTCGTATCAGTGAAAGAACGTAGAAAGCTTTCAAATAAAATAAAATAAATGATTGGTTACTCTACAGTTAATTAACGTTTAATTAATTTGAGGACTGGCTGATTTTTTTCTTAAATTTGTCAGCATTTATCAAAATCAAATTTCGAATCGATCTCAAATCGACTAATACCGCTGTGTAATGACGGGCAAAAAGGAAAAATAAACAAATGAAACTAGCCTGCCTATTGTCAGCTTGTATAAGAACTAGTAATTATGTGTGTGAGAATAGACAGACATTCCAAATAAGGAAAATGTTACAGCAAATAACGTGCAAGACAGAAAACAGACGCAATCATCTGGGTCACTTGAACCTTATACATGGTTTTCTACGTGATGAGATGGATATAAACCTTATTCACATACTAATCGATTGACTGACCAAGATTAAACAAGCTTAAAGTGTGAAATGGCTGATGTAGAGAAAGAAGTATCGCCCACAATTATTTCTGCTTAGCCCAAAGGTAGAGAATTCTATATGGCGTTAAGTCCACCTTTTGTAAAAAAAATGTTGTGCTATAAAGTATAAATAAATAAATGTACACTTATATTATAAAGCTGCAGAGTTTGTTTGTTTGTTTGAACGTTCTAATCTCAGAACCCTCTGGAGTAGTCTGGAGCGATTTAATAATAAAATGAGTTGGATAGCTAATTTTATCAAAAAAGACTTTAGGCTATAAAATATCACGCTGCGTCGGAAGGGGAGTAAGCTAACTTAAAACGCGCTGACGCAGGCACGGGGGACCATCTCTAATTAAATAACTTAAACTTAATTGAAATTCCCGATAAAAAACCATATTTCTCTTTCACTTCATATTTTTCTCTTGTCTTAAATCTTCTGCCTATTGTGGCACCCCCATTGTTTATGTTTGTATACTACACACAGTCCGTCACGTTATTGTATACTAGCGGTCCCCCGCGACTTCGTCCGCGCGTTTTCAGTTTGCTCCCTCCCCTCCCGTCGCAGCGTGATTTTTTATATCCTAAAGCCTTTCTCAATAAATAAGCTATCTAACACAGAAATATTTGTTCAAATCGGTTCAGCAGTTCCTGAGATAAGCGCGTTCAAACCATCAAACTCTTCAGCTTTATAATATAATTAGCGCAAGCGCACGATGTACTTAAGCTGCGAACATTATTTTGGTGCGGAGTTATGTTGAAACTGTGATAGCTCCTAAGATATTTATTGGAATCAAATGGTATAAAGGGCAACTTTGTTCTAAATGAAATGCTCGTGATGATGAATGTATTTATTTTGATAAGAATAAATACCTGTGTGTATAATACACCTCTAAAAATGATGCATTATTTTTTATAAATTTATTAACATAAAAAAGGTTGTAGTATGTCAACCATAAAAGATAGACTTATGCTGTCGCGGACTTTATTATAGAACTCTTAATGCTGAACAATCTTGTCATACATGATTTTTGTGTAATTTTAGCGGTTTCCGCAGCGTACGCAGCGGAAGCTCTCAAAAGGAATATCTTTCTCCCGTTTTCGCACCATTTTTCATTGCTGCTGTGGTTTTATGAGTCGTATCTTTATGTTATATAGCTTAAAGCCTTCCTCGATAAATGGACTATCTAACATAAAAATAATTTTTCAAATCGGGCCAGTAGTTTCTGAGATTAGCGCGTTCAAACAAACAAACAAACAAACAAACAAACAAACAAACAAACAAACAAACAAACAAACTCTTCAGCTTTATAATATTATAGTATAGATTTTTATTTTTATTTGATACTAAGCGGACATTTCACCCGACCTGTTTAAGCAGCCAGATTCGGCTGACAGGAAGCTGCTTCTTCGACATCGGAGCAATGTTAAAGACGCTGGAAATACGATGTGAATGTATATCTATACAAAACATCAATTAGTCCACATTCCGCGATTCCGTTTGGACGTCGCGTTCACACACGGCCCTCGATCACGATCTACTTCGTGTCTGGAATAAATAATTGATCGCAACGTAACGCATTGTCAGCGCTTCACTTTCTACTACATCAAGGCTGTTACATCACTATTAAAGAAATGTTAGCTTTGTTTGGTTAACAATATTGTAAAAAAAAGAGTGCAGGTGTTACGTCACTGATCTGCTGGCTGGTTAATCTATGGTTGTTTTTGTTAATTCTATCTTTCGACAAGCGGTTTTCCGCGACTGCGACTGATTTTAGGTTTACTTTCTTCATTCCCGTCGCAGCGCGATAATTTATTTAATGTATTTAATATGGGTATAGTATTGTTCAATAGTCTTCTAGATAATATGAAATTGATTGACGACCTAAGAACTTTTAAATACAGATTGACAAACTGGCTAGTACAACATTGTTTTAATAGTATTAAGGAATTTCTTGACAGAATGTAAATTGTTTTAAATAATATAATGATGACATACCATATCACACAATTATAATTAAGACATGTAAAATTATATTTAAATCTAGTTTTGACTGTATTTAATGAATATTTGCATGCTACTTTTTGGCTGAATGCACTGAACGAATTTTATTTAAACACCTTGACATGTACTGTATTCTCGCAAATAAATTATGATTACGATTATTATAATTATAAAGCTTTTAGCCTTCCTCTATTGAAAAGTAATCCAACACAGTATTTGAAATAAGTCACCATCTTTAATTGTGACCAAGAAATAAAAATAAACTCTGCCAGTATTAAAATGCATACTAGAAATAGCAGTACGAACGTAAATACTGACCGTTCGGGGAAGATGAATCTTTCCGTAGCTAATGTTTGTCTGGTACCCAATAAAAAAGTTAGCTGTCAAACGGAGGCATCAATTGTTTTCATTTATTTTACAAGTAGCGTAGTTTAACTTGCAGTATACATAAGGCTTAGTTGCTTTGTCATAATAACCTGCGAGTATCCACAGCTGCACTGCTACCCATGTTTTTGATATGGAGTTACATTGTTATGTCTTAGATGTTCGTAATGGGTAAATTTAGATAAGAAGAGATCCGTTTTAAAATTAAACAGATTACAGTAAATAGTTTTTATTGACAGATCGTACTTCAGTAGATCAAAAGCGATTTTACTATCTAAGTAGAGGTTTGATGTATTCAACCGGTCTCTTCAGAATTCAACGTGGACAATGTATGTATGTTCACGAACGTTCAGTAGTAGACGTCTTGCAGCATATTAATTCCTCACGGATGCGTTTATCAATAAGCTTTTGTTTTTGCGACCGCCAGCGGCTTTTTGATCCGTGAGCGTCTACGATGATGATATAAAGTATTTTTTATACCATCGCTAGGCTAACAATAAGATCTTAATACCTAGAGTCTATTTATTAGGGCAAATTTTTTGACACTTTGAAATCAACTCAATGCACTACGAGTAGCAAAGATATACGTTGGCAAATAAAGTTATGAAGAAAACCTATCACAAGATATGAGTCACTTAATTAAATCGTTCTTACCAACATCAGATAAGACTTATCCGACCAAATAAGTATAAAATGAGCGATTTTAAAATAATGATTCCTGAAAAATAGTTGACGTTTTGTATCGAAAACGAAGAATATTTCTTATCTGACGTTTGAAAAGTCAGGCCTTAATAAGGTCAGTATTTAAACACTAGCGGTTCCACGCTACTTCGTCGGCGCGTTTTGTGTTTTCACCATGCCCTCCCGTCGCAGCCTAATGTATTACATCTTATAACCTTTCTCGATAAATAAGCTATCCAACACATTTTTTTTAAAAAATCGGTCCAGTAGTACCCAAAATTAGCGTTTTCAAACAAACAAACAAACTCTTTGGCTTTATAATATTAGTAAGTATAGATGTAGGACCGAACTAGGTTTATCACCTCGACCTTGAATCGATGGATTATCATAGAGTTCTTTCACTTACATATGCACATAGATAAAGACGCCATGTGCGTTACAAGGAAAACACGCGCCAATTGTATTTTTAATGATACCTTAGAAACCGCTATTAAAATACTTGTTTTATGAGTTAATCGTGAAATAGTTACTTATCATTATAAAGTGTACATAACTTCAAGTAACTAGCTGAAGTCATCATTAAAAACGGTCGTGTCATTTTTGTTGTCTTCATAATGAGACAACTGTTTGATCAGCTTTTTGCAATTACAATAGTAAATACGAAAAGTACACCATTAATTTCTCGAATGTATGTATAATATTTCAAGCATATCTTAAAATATAAATAAAATATATATCTACACAGTAACTATAATTGGCGTGTTTAAAACTATAGTGCCACCAACTTACCTGAAGATATATTACTTTGAAAACGTCATTGCTACCGGTAAAAGCCATTATTGATGTTTAAAAAATTATCGGCAGCAAATATTATTATATTAGCCCATCATTATAAGCCCACATATAATTTTTCTTAAGCCTTATAATATCTGTGGTAGAGAATGCGATTCGGCATCAATAAAGGTTAATAAATACTTGCTTAAATTTTTCATCGTGTATTACGGTGAGTATTAAGAAGTCAGAAGTGTATTTTTATGTGAAAAAGGACAATTTGATCCTGGCGTCATTCTGCATTCTTCAGATAAGTTGGTGGCACTTTATGACCTTTCAGTGTCATCATTTATTTTATTAATTATTGTATGTATTTTTATTTCTTTATTTAAACAAAATAATTAAGTGTACAAAGGTGGATATAATGCTAAAAGCATTCTCTGCAAGACAAACCAAACTGCTTGCACTTGCCGATGATAAAGCAACGTTTCGCATGTTCCTATCTTTATTGCATAAACGATTTTTTCTTTTTAACCGACTTCAAAAAAGGAGGAGGTTATCAATTCGACTGTATGTTTTTTTTTGTATGTTTGTTACCTCATATCTCAGTCGCTAGTCGGCCTATCCGAAAATTTTTTTCGCCTACTTAGAGGGTGTACCTTCAGTTGGTCCCATTGTTGCCGATGGATTGCCGAGGGATCTGAAGATGGAATCTTGGTGTAATCGAGGGAAACCCTCAAATTTTAAAGGCACATATAGTGTTGTTTTACTAAAATCTTAATGTTGACGTATTGTTACGTCTGATAGTCCACATCTTGTGGGGCTGAGCTGATGGTGGAACTCCTTAACGCTTAGGAGTTCAGTTATTATAATGACAGAACATATGATAGGTAGTTTGTAGCTTCTTAAAAAATAAGGTGCAACTTCCCCCCCCCCCCTCTCTTGTAATCTCTAAAAATCATCATCATTATCAGCCAAAGGACGTCCACTGCTGAACATAGGCCTCCCCCACGGCTTTCCACAGCGACCGATCACTAGCGGTCTGCATCCAGTTTGATCCTGTGACCTTTATAAGGTCGTCTGTCCATCTTGTTGGTGGACGTCCTACGCTGCGTCTCTGGTCGAAGGGTCTCCAATCTAGAACCTTCCTGCCCCAACGGCCATCAGTTCTTCACGCTATGTGCCCTGCCCATTGCCACTTGAGCTTACTGATTCTCAAGGCTATGTCCGTTACTTTAGTTCTTCTACGTATCTCCTCATTTCTGATTCGATCCCGTAGAGAAACACCCAGCATAGCCCTCTCCATCGCTCGCTGTGTGATTTTAAGCTTCATTATAAGGCCCATAGTAAGAGACCATGTTTCTGATCCGTATGTCATCACTGGTAACACACACTGGTCTTCAGACACTGAGGTAGATGAGATGAGAAAACACTCTTGCGCAATTTCCCGAACGCTGCCCAGCCGAGTTGGATTCGTCGATTGACCTCTTTCTCGAAGCTGGACCTACCCAATTGGATCACTTGTCCCAGGTAGACGTACTCGTCGACAACTTCGAGAGTTGAGTTTCCAACGGATACTGGAGTGGGTACGACAAGGGAGTTCGACATAATTTTCGTCTTCTCCATGTTCAATTTAAGACCCACTTGTTGGGATACTCGGTCAAGGTCTTCGAGCATAGTGCCAAGATCGTCCAGCGTCTTCGCCACAACGACTATATCATCGGCAAATCGGAGGTGTGTGATGTATTCGCCATTAACATTGATGCCGATTCCTTCCCATTCCAGAAGTTTGAAGGCGTCTTCCAATGCCGCTGTGAACAGTTTCGGAGATATGACATCTCCCTGTCTCACACCTCTCCGCAATGGAATCGCCTTCGTGTTCTGCTCCTGTACTCGGACCGACATGGTGGCGTTATTGTAAAGGCACTTTAACACCTCTATATACCTATAGTGTATGTGGCACCGCTGAAGAGACTGAAGCACCGCCCAAGTTTCGATCGAATCAAAGGCCTTCTCATAATCCACAAACGCTAAGCATAGAGGCATATTATACTCCTCGGACTTCTGTATAATTTGCCTAAGCGTATGGATGTGGTCTATGGTACTATAGCCTTTTCGGAAACCGGCTTGTTCGGGAGGCTGGAAGTCATCAAACCTACGTGCGAGACGGTTCGTGATGACCCTTGAAAACAGCTTGTAGACATGGCTCAGGAGTGAGATGGGTCTGTAGTTCTTCAATAAGGTTTTGTCTCCTTTTTTGAAGAACAACACCACCACACTCCTGTTCCATGCCTCAGGCGTGATGCCCTCTAGCAGCACGGAATTAAAAAGTCTCTGAAGGACTTTAAGTACCGATGTTCCACCCGCCTTCAGAAGCTCTGCTGTGATTCCGTCCTCGCCAGGTGCCTTGTTGTTTTTGAGCTGTTTAAGGGCCATCCTAATCTCGTAGAGGCTGATGTCCGGGATGTCTTCGGTGTAGTGACGGGTCAGGATAGCTCGTGGGTCTCTGGCCGAGCTATCAACGGGTTTGGCTACTGAGGTGTACAACTGCCCATAGAACCTTTCGATCTCCCTCAAAACCTCTGCTTTCGTCGTCGCTACACTGCCGTCCTCCGTCTTAAGCTTCGTCAACAGGCTTTGCCCAATAGACATGTCCCTTGCAAACACTTTGGAGCCTTGGTTCCGCTCTATCGTTTCTTTAACACTAATCTCTAAAAATGGAGAAATAAAATTAACTTTAAAAAAGTAAAAACCGACTTCAAAACCAAATGCACTAAAAAGTCTTAAATAAACTCTTGAACATTGAAAGGAAAGGAATCCATTTTAGGGAAACAATTTCTTTTTGCAGTCGGTGCTGCGAAAGGTGAGGTTGAATTTTCTAAGTGATGGCACCGACTCTAAAAAGATCTCTCAATGTTCAAGAGTTTATTTAAGACTTTTTAGTGCATTTGGTTTTTTTTCTTTTGTCATTTTGGCCTCGAGTTGTTAACGTCATCAGGCGCTAATGTGCTGACTATAGTCAAGAAAGAAGTAGATAAATTTCTGAAGAACCATTTCAGCATATTCTTAGAAAGAATAAATGCAATTTGATTTAATGACATCGAGCAACCGATTTAACTATAATAGCTCTGAAAAATATACAGCCTTACCAGAAAATATAAACAAGGTTTGATCTACTGCTTAAATATAAGAAGCCTAAGTGAAATGTATGTAACCCGGATGTCATTTGTTCAAATCTAGTTTAATTATTAAAAGGCCTGTTTTAGTATTTTAGTGAAATGTACATTTCAACCGAAGAACACTTTTTTTTTATTTCTAATTGACTGGTTTTTGACCCCTGCTATAATAACAAATCTAACTTGCCCTCTCTAAATAATGATATCACTTTTCTAGCTCATAAATGACGAAATTTGCAAGTGCACTAATAATAACATTTAGTTATTAACAGACCTTGTTCTCATTGTATTATCATTGACCTGCAAGTGAAATCTTAATTGATTCCACTGTCGTGTCTACTGACGGGCTTGCGAGTGACTGACATTGGGTGAGACACGACAATTATTGCCAATTAATTATTTATTATTAACCGAAATATTAGATTAAAATAGAATATAATTAATGAATGCTTACATATGTACAGAATGTTGTTTTCTTCATGCGTCAAATTGTTTAATCAGCTTCCTACAATCATTCTTCAAATATGAAACAATCTTTACCTTTCATCTAAAATCTTTAGGGGGTTATAGAAACTGTCATTAAACTAGTACGTTTAAATACACTTAGGTAGGCTAGGTTTTCACTATTTGTCTTAAAATGAAAGCAATTACACATCTTATTTCGTGTGTCATTTTTTTTCATATAAATTGCACCAGTATATCCTTAAGTATATTTTTATAAGCCATGTTTTCCCGGATTGAGTAAACTGAGGCGGAGTCTAACGCAGCCACTGCGGGCAAGTGGATTTAAAATTCATTGCTACAAGTCATAGTAAAGGAAAGTTAAGCCAGGACTTTTATAAACACAACATTTAATGTATTTTTATTATAAAATGAAATAAGTATGCGCCGACAACACAATCGCAATCACAATAGTTATGGTTTCGAAGTAAGGAAATTTCTTCCTTGCGTTACGAATACCAGACAACGATAATGACGGGATCGTTTCCCATAGATACTTAAATACGCATAAGCATCCATGATTTAGATACAAATGTTTGCGGTCATCACACAAACATTTGCCCCTTGCGGGATTCGTACCCGCGGCGCCCGGTATTATAGTCAGAAGCGCTAATCCTACACCAAACGCGTCATCAACGCAACTGATACACGATCGAACATACTGCTTATGCTCTGAAATTTTTATTAGACCCAAAATTTAGTGGGTGGCCAGTTTTTGGTGGCAAAAATAGTGATGTACCTAAATAATCGAATTTATTCAATCGTAGTTTTTATGTAACTTCAGAGTATTAAATAGTTGTATTTTCAATTTGTGTTGTGCAATAATACTATTAGCATGAATTATAATAAAATATATTTAAAATGATCTACGAAATTATATTCTAGTTAAAAATCATGTTTATTAGAAGTATCATCACAACCAATTATTATTATTTTTATAGAAAGTGGTAAAATCACAAAATATATAACATCAATCATGTAATATATGTATAAATCATACAATAACATTGCTATTACATGGTAAAAAACTATTTTTTGTCTCATTAGAACAACTGTTTATGTATTGCAACGTCTTACATGGACTATTTATCTAAATAAATAATATCTGATTATTGAAAACTCATATCACAAGATCAATTAATCGCACACAATCGAATTGTCACAGCACTATTGCACTACACTTGCAACATTAAAAACGAAAAAGTGCGATTAAAGCTGTCATTCTGGTCTGTCAAATAAAATAACAGAGTATTGTGGCAAGCCACTACTTCTAAACTAATAGTATAATATATACATATAGGTAATGAATATAGCTTAGCTCCATCATGTGGTAATGAATGTAGTAACTAATTTTATTTATAGTGTATGTACTTGGTTAATGCAGGAGAACGTCAGATTGTGGAAATTTGTTCAGTCAGAATTGTGGAATAGAATTAGATTTGGCAAACATTCGTTCCTTGATTTTACTTCGATACGGTATCGGTTATTTAATAAAAAAGAGCATGTGGAATGCTCTTTTTTAGGGTTCCGTAGCCGGCAAAAAACGGAACCCTTATAGTTTCGTCAAGTCTGTCTGTCTGTCTGTCTGTCTGTCCGTCCGTATGTCACAGCGATTTTATTCTGTAACTATAAGCATTACACAATTGAAATTTGGTAGGAAGATGTATCTTGTTAACCGCTTACCGATTCTCATACAAAAATAAAAAATAATGACATTTAAGGGGGGGCTCCCACACATGAAACTAAAACAAAAAAAAAAATTTTTTTGTCAAACCTATGCGTGTGTCTATGGATGGGTCTTTTAAAATGACATTGAGGTTCCTTAAACCATTTTCTTTTAAGTCTAACGTTTCATAGCAAGACGCTTCCAAAGTGGTAAAATGGGCGTCCCCCCATCTAACTTCTAAATCAAGCAAGTGTAAATTTTAAAAAAAAATACGGAATTTAGATCTTAACAAATACTTTCAACGAAAATTGGTTCGGACGGGATCGAACTAGTAGTTTTTGAGATATAGTACAATTTCAACAACCGCAAACATAACTTTGTACTTCATACAAACACTATGAAAAACAAAGTTATATTTGCAGTCAACAAAATATTGTGGTATTTTACTAAGTAGAAGTAAGTGGATTCCTTAATTCAGTTAAAGTTGGCACGGAACCCTCAGTGCGCAAGTCCGACTCGCACTTGGCCGGTTTTTTTTAACTTTTTAACTCGTTATTACCTTATCTACTACCTCAGTTGTTCAGCGGTTATAAAGTCTCACTTTAAAGCGACGGTTGCGCCATAGATCCCGGGTCAATCCCCGGGCCGGGCCAAAATATGTACATGCCTCGGAAGGCACACGTAAAGTCATTGGTACACCTACCTACACCTGATCTAACCTGGGACAGGATCTATCGGACTTTGAGAGTGAAAGCTATAGAGAGTACCCCTGTGTTAGCGCACACACTTATGCACTATATGTCCGTCGCAGTCGTTGAGACTGGCCCCCGTAGTCAAACTGTTCCAATTCTGCTGTGGCTTGAAGAAGCATTCATAAATTTGCACAAACTACCTGTCGACTAGCTGACGAAGATTTAATGGGAAATAATACAACTTCTATTGAAACTAATTAACCATTGAGTTTTTAAAATATATACCAGTGCATAAACACCTTACGAATCTAATAGCATATACAGGCTGTGACCTGTAACAGGAGTATTTTTTATCAATACTTATACATAGTTACCAAGACGTTATCATAGTGCTCTTAGATACTTAAACTCAGAGATACAGTTATCTTTAGTTGTAAGCCCTAGTCAATGTACATAAAAATCGCTAACTCGTAATAAATGACTGGATACACCGCACCGCCCTAAATCATTTCTGCTTATCCCAAAGGTATTACTGGTAGAGAATGCCATACGGCGTTGAATTCTCCTTTTGTTCAAATTTTGGTTGTATAATAAATAAAGTAACTTGCATTACAGTGCTAGCACGTTTTATTTGGTTAGAAAAGAAACAATAAATTAAAACGATTTGGGATTGATTACTGGTTACTAAAGGGATCATTTTTTACCGACTTGAGGGGAAAGGAGGAGGTTATCAATTCGACTGTATGTTTTTTTTTGTATGTTTGTTACCTCATATCTCAGTCGTTTGTTGACCAAATCGAAAAATTTTTTCGCCTACTTAGAGGAATGTACCTTCTAGTTGGTCCTATTTTTCCCATTTTGAGATCTGATGATGGGATCTTGGTGTAATCGAAGGAAACCCTCAAATTTTAAAGGCACGTATAGTGTTTCTTTACTAGAATCTTAATGTTGACGTATTGTTACGTCTGATAGTCAACATCTTGTGGGGCTGAGCTGATGGTGGAACTCCTTAACGCTTAGGAGTTCAGTAATTATAATGACGGAACTTATGATAGGTAATTTGTAGCTTCTTAAAAAAATAGAATCATAAGGTGCAACTCGCCCCCCCCCCCCCCTTAGGTAATCACTAAAAATGAAGAAATAAAATAACCTTTTAAAAAAAGTATAAACCGACTTCAAAACCAAAATACACTAAAAAGTCTTAAATAAACTCTTCACAATTGAAAGGAAAGGAATCCGTTTTAGGCAAACAATTTCTTTTTGGAGTCGTGTCGTATCGTGTCATCACTTTGACCATCAAGCATCAACTATCACAGCACAGGTTATTTTTTATGCTCCTTTACATGCTTCAACCTGTATAATTATCATCCTATGGATATATTAATATTTCCAAAACATTAATATTACGTAAGTAATAACATCCATATTAATTGTAAAACTTAATAAAAAGAATCGTACGTAATAATATGAAGTTACTTTAAAAATAATATTTCAAAGAAGCAATAAATAGATTCTCAGTATTGTCGATTTCTCTTTAGCCACTACATATAAACTAATAAGCATCATTGTAATTGAGTTCTTAGTCACAACGCTAACTTTCTCACGGTTTTCTATTCCTAATTGTGTGGCAAAATCTAAATACAATCATCCATACTATACCGCGCTGTCATCTCCGCTAATATTTGTATGCGAGACATGTTTTTCACCCATAACTGCTAAGACAATACCATTATCTTCAACAGCTGCGAAAACAAAGTGACATGTCTCCAAACATATCTTAATAAGTTCGTGATGATTTCAGTTTTTCATTATTTGGATATTCGTAGTAAATACAATAGACATGGAATGCAGTATTCTTAATCAAAAATATTTGAAGACCGATAAATGTGATGAAGTATCTCAATCATAAATATATGTTGGTGTGTCGTTTATCAGCGCTAGCCAGTTTATATAGGATTGAACCCCTTTAGAATCTTTGACACAACTTCGAACGCTAGTGTGCTTAAGGAGACAGAAGCGGTTATAGTTACAGAAGGAAAATCTGGACAAATGCCGTGTTCTGACACTTGTGTGCGCTACGCGATCGACAGAGTTTCGTTATTACTTTAATAATTTGGATTTTAATATTTTCTTGATTATAACACGTTATTATAATTGCCAAGCTGAGGTGTGCTCATTTTCCTTGCCCGCCGATCTTCGCCCTACAGCTCGCTCAGTCATAGAATCCCCGAAGACCTGATAACAGCGCCAGGGCGCCATTCCGGTAGGAAAAACCATTATATATATTTTAGAACGATAGCTGTCGTTAATTGGTTTGTGGTTATTAGTCTCAGCCATATAGGTAAAGGAGGTAAATAGTGTAAATGGTTCCACAGAATGAAACTTAAAGTCAATTTCATCCTATCTATTCGAACGTTTGCTGTAAATATTATGCTACACAGGTTTCTGTACAAAATACAACTTTTCACTTTGTCTTGCTTTATACTTTACCAAATTTTCTGTACGTACGTCAAAATTGGTTCTAAGGTAATGATAATTAATCTTTTACTTTTAAGAGTATCTACAACATTTCAATGTAACAATATAGTTTTGTTGATAAAGAGTTCAATAAGGACCCTTGGTATTTAAAAAAAAAATGTATTATGAAAAGATATACCTACACAAGATGCCAGTTCACAGAAGGAAAATACCTGCGTCCCTGTCTGATTGTATTCTAGTGTGTGAATTTGTCAAAGCCTGCTAGTTGCACTTAATCCCTTGCCAATTGGAATGACCACGTTTTCAATTAACTGGCGAGTGTGGCTAACCGCTTATTATCGCACTGTCGCACTTCAGCTCAAATCGAAGTCAAACATGGAAGACTTCGTTTGATTGCCTTCTGGTAGTTAAACTGCAATAACTATAAGATACCAGAATTATTTATTCCAACTTACTCAGTGCCTAAGAGATAGATAGGGATACTACTCATTGAAATGAAATGAGTTTGCGCCTGACAGCAAAGCATTAGATAGCGAGGCGACATCAATTTCCAAGTTGAATTTATTCTGTAAAGAATAACTGCTTGGGCTATCTGTTTCATAAACAGACGGCTAGATGGCGCTCATCATCATCATCATTGGCCACGGCATCTTTAACAGATGATTGTTTCAGCACCCAGGGTTCATTTCCGGGGTTGTCCACATCGCCGCTGGTGACTATGTAGCCCAATGGCTGCTCGGCAGATCTTGCCACATCGATCGCAAACGAAGCGTGAGTCTTGTGGTGAGGGTTCCGTAGTGGCACGAAGTCTTTTCTGCTTTAAGTTGTCAAGCCAGACTTCATCATGTTTCGACATTCCAACTCTTAGATCACGACGCCACTCAGGTCTCCTTACAGCACGATTCTCCCAAATGTTAGAATCTATCCCAAAGCTGTTCATATCTCGTTTGCATGAGTCCTTGAATCTTAGCATAGGTCGCCCAACCGGTCTCTTTGCAAACGCAATCTGCCCCATCAGAACCTGACGCGGGAGTCTCTCTGGGTCTAATCTATGGACATGTCCCAACCATTGCAGTCTCCTCCTTTTCAGGATCGCTATGATGCTGGAGCAGCGAGTCTTGGATAGCACAGTTTCATTACTCACTTTATCCATCCACGTGACTCCAAGGATCGATCTGAGGCAGCGCATGTGAAAAGCATTGAGTTTGCGCTCTTGTTTGGCATATGTAGTCCACGTCTCCGATGCGTACAATAAGGTACTGAGGACGCAAGTCTGGTACACGAGGACCTTGGTATTGATTGTTAGCTTCTCATTTCGCCAAACGCGTGCTTGGAGCTTCCCAAAAATAGTCGATGCTCTGCCGATCCGGGTATCTATTTCCTTGTCATTGGATAGCGAGGTTGTTGTTGTGGAGCCCAGATAACAGAAGTGATCCACGACTTGAAAGGCAGTGTTGTCAAGTGTGATGATGGGAGGTTGGTCTACACCCTGCACCATAATCACAGTCTTTTTAGTATTGACGCTCATCGAGAAAAGCTGGCAAGCATGACCAAATCTCGCAACCAACTCCTGGAGTTCCCCTTCCGAGTTTGCAACAAGTGCAGCGTCATCTGCGTACAGAAGTTCTCGGGCAATTATATCCTGGCATTTATTCTTAGCCCTGAAAAGACTTATGTTGAACAGTCTTCCGTCTTTTCTAGTATGCAGGTGCACTCCGACGTCGCAATCTCTAAACGCTACCAGAAGCAGTGCGGAGAAAAAGATCCCGAAGAGTGTGGGCGCCAATACGCAGCCCTGTCTGACTCCACGATTCACGTCAAAGGCTGCAGATGTTTCACCTTCAAAAATGACCGATCCCCTCATGTTGTCGTGAAAAGATTGTATGAGAGATAGGAGCTTAGATGGACAACCAATCCGACAGAGAACCTTGTATAGACCTTCCCTGCTCACAGTGTCAAAAGCTTTGTTGAGATCGACAAAGGCCATATACAGAGGCACTTGATGTTCACGGCACTTTTCCTGTAGTTGTCGAAGGGTGAATATCATGTCGTTCGTCGAACGGCCAGCACGAAATCCGCATTGAGACTCGGGGTAGATTCTTGAGGCTAGAGATTCTAGTCTTTTTAAAACCACCCTTGCAAACGCCTTGCCAGCAATACTCAACAAAGATATTCCCCTATAATTATTACAGTCACCTCTGTCTCCCTTGCCCTTGTACAAGGTAATTATATCGGCATCTCTCATTTCCTGTGGGATTGTTTCCTCATCCCAACAGCGCAGTAAGAGAGCGTACAGAGGAGAGAAAACACATTCGAGTTTTATGATTTCCGCCGGTAAGTTGTCACGGCCCGTGCTTTTACCCAGCTTCAGTCCACTAAGTGCATGGTGAAATTCATCGCTTGTGGGTGGATCATCAAGCTCAGACATTGAAGGAAAATGTGGCAGATTGTTCAACGCTTCAGGGCTTATATTTACCTCTTCGGAGTACAGGGTTGTATAGTGCTGTGCCCATCTGTCTAATTGATTGGTTTTGTCAGAGATGGGGTTTCCGTTCAAGTCTTTTAAAGCTGCCCGTTTCCTGCTGGTCGGTCCGGTCGCACACTTAATTCCATGGTACATTCCTCGAAAGTCTCCAATATCCCTGCAGTGTTGAATGTTTTTGCAGAGTGTGGTCCAGTACTCGTTTGCGCAGCGACGACTAAACGGTATACATAAATTTCTTGAACAACCCAAGAGACACCGCAAAGCAATCAGCCTACAAGGCAGCAAAAGCAGATGTTAGATGGCGCTAAGCGTCACGCAATTGACGTTTTCATAAGAGACCACAAATTTTGCAGGGTCGGACTGACAGCACGGTAGCTTAATTGGTAAGAGCGTTTGGCCCGGTCAGCCAAAAGGTTGCTGGTACAAGTCCTGCTCGTGCGCAAATTTTTGGTTTCTTATTTCATCTTTATGAATACAAAATATGACACTGTGAGTGTTAAAAACATTCTAAAGCATTAGATAGCGAGGCGACATCTATTTCAAAGTTGAATTTATTCTGTAAAGAATAACTGCTTGGGCCATCTGTTTCATAAACAGACGGCTAGATGGCGCTAAGCGTCACGCAATTGATGTTTTCATAAGAGACCACAAATTTTGCAGGGTCGGACTGACAGCACGGTAGCTCAATTGGTAAGAGCGTTTGGCCCGGTCTGCCAAAAGGTTGCTGGTACAAGTCCCGCTCGTGCGCAAATTTTTGGTTTCTTATTTCATCTTTATGAATTTTTGCTAATGTCTTTAGGATAATAATAAAGCCTCTCGAAGATCACCAAGAAGAGAGTACTATTGCACGTCATCCATTACTTTTAAAAAATACTTATATCTTAATTATGTCATTTACAACAAAACCTCTTGTAACAGAAAGGATCGGATCGTTAAAAACTTGCAGTTTCATGAAAAAATGAGAATACTTTTTTTTTCAGAGGTGGAGGAATGTTTTTGACACGAGTTCGTATTGTGTCTGTGAAAGACATATCGAATCGACCACGTGGAAACTCGATGACAACACAAACAAAATTGTTGGCAAGTAGATGTTTTGTTTATTACTGTCTATATTTTTCGACAAATCAATCTTCCCTCTTCTCATCTTCATTAATGTCTTTACTTAATTTAAAATTATACGGTTATATTATAAGCTGAAACGCTGTAGGTACCAGCCAATATTGATGAGAAAGGAACTACCGAAAATAGGTTTTTAACTGTAGGAGGAATCCATTAAAGGATTCATTAATTTGCATATATAATGTACCTTTTGAATCATGATGTTATAGTTTTACAACTTGAAATGTGCGGAAATATATTAAGAAAACAATGAAGGTGTGGCCTGTAATAGAAGCAATAAAAAACAGACCCTCGATTACTCGATACTAAATGGTTTTTACTTATAAAAATGATGAAAAAAAAATTGTTATTTTCAAACAAACATTTTTTTGTATTTTTTTTTGAGACATAGAACTTGACATTGCAATTCACTACAACAAGTTAGCAATTTCGGTAAACATTGATTAGGGATTATAAGTTTAAAATCATTGATTAACATGATTGCCCCTCTTACAGGCACCGTGCCGTATATAGAATGAAAAAATATAGATAGAATGGTGAATAATAATAAACACTAGAATCAAATGATTCATTAGTACACTGCGAGTGTTAATGATGAAACTCTTGAATTAATTGGTGTCGAATCACGCGCGCGTAACAAATTTTAACAGTAGACAGCATGCTATCGTAAAAAATACTTGACGATAGATTTTCTAGACATACCATACGTCTGTGATAAATTATCCAGAAAAACATAAGTTTAACAAAGTTCAAAAACTTTAAGTCATGGAAAATTAGAAAGAACAAAATACGTATGAGATATATATAAGAAGTTAATATATCAGTACCAACTACACAATATGCCCATCTCATAAAGATTCCCAAATCAAATAAATGCCAAGAAAATCTGATACAATCCGAACTCTGAGAGACGTTATTGATACTGGCAGCGAAACTTAAAAGACTTTTCGGAATACAAAAACCTTTTATTGGAAACATTCCGATCGAAGTACAACCTTGTTTCAGTCATAAATATTTCCCTAAAAGAAAGGGACCTCCTATAAAAAGTAAACTTTTCTAATACGAAATCCGTATACAAATCTTACATTCTTACTCGTGATAAACTATTGATTATAAAGCATGCAAATTTTACCTTTTATTAACAACAAATAAATAATAACGCTTTAGTAAATCCCGTGGTCCCCGTTTGGGCTCCCTTACTACAAAAATAATGTCTAGAATCCTAGACCCTTTCTTTTAGCCCATATTCAACAAATATTATAAATTGCGTAAATTTTTGAGAAAGGATGTGTATTTGTTACTCCTTAACACAAAAACTACTAAAAAGATTTTGATGTTACTTCCCAATAATGTTGCATTTTTGTACCTACTACCAACATTTGAAGAGCGCATACGTAGTATTAACAATGATTTTTTGAGATAAGATATCTACGCTGGCGAAGCCGCGGAAACTAGTTAAAAATAAAATACTGCGTCTCAAACTTAGTATTATATAGATAAATATTGGAGACCATTTACATACATTGCTGAATTGCTCTGATCCCAAAGAAGTTGTCAATGCACGTGTGTTATGGAAATTAGACACAACAGGTACCACAACACACAGACCCGAGACAAGATAAATACAACAATAGAAATAAAAAAATATGAATATAGTATGTCTACATTGACCCAACTGGGAATCAAACCCGGGACCACGGAGCAGCGACGCCTTGAAATCCAGCGTACTTAGCCACAACACCACGAAGGTCATCAGACATATCCCTTAAAAAACATAGATTTCCCAATAATTTAAGCTATCACAGCAAACACTAACATAAGCTGCGTCACTACAATGAATTTAAGGTTGCTTCAAGCAAAACTAAAGACAACACGTAATTTCCCACTTTTTGCTTTCCATATCCTGGTCACGGAGTACATAAAAAACGCAGGCTGTGACGTCACTCACGTGATAATGGTCTTTAATTCCAATGTATCTATTTTATCTTTACTCTAGCAGTACATATAGATTTGCAATACCATATGACCATTAAAATGATGTGTATCGGCTAGTAGTTACAAACAAAGTTGGGACTACAATATACAAGTAAAAAATACTAGCAAAAAATACAAGTTACAACTTGACCCTACGTGTTTTTTGACGTGCTGTTGACACTTTGTTTTCACCAAAGTAGCAACATGCCTTACTAAGTCAGATCCTAATACCTAGCTGGCTTAGTTTAAGTTTTCCAACTATCTTTTGTGCGAAGGTAAAGGTAAGGTAATTCATTTGGAGCGTAACTATGTACGACTTAATTATGGAGAAAGAAATACGATTTTTAAATAAATATCATAGCCAAATATGTAATTAGTACCTACAATCAAATTACTTTTACAGAAAGAGGGTATATAATCGTTGGAAAAAAGTTTATATGCCCATAATCTTCCATACGAACATCTGAAGTAGATGTTACCTAGGTTAAGTTTGCGTTTATCATGTTATCTTCTAAGTAATCGTTATTGTAATCAAATAGCTTAATTTCCTTTCAAAGGTAAAGAGTTTATTTAAGACTTTTTAGTGCAGTTTGGTTTTGAATTCGGTTTTTACTTTTTTTACAACAACAACAACACGTCAACATAAAGATTCTAGTAAAAAAACACTATATGTGCCTTTAAAATTTGAGAGTTTCCCTCGATTACACCAAGATCCCATGATCAGATCCCAAATTGGAAAAAATGGGACCAACTAGAAGGTATAGCCCCTAGGTGGGCGAAAAACAAATTTCGAATCGGTCGACATATGACAGATATGAAGTAACATAGATACAAAAAAAACATACAGTCAAATTGATAACCTCCTCCTTTTTGAAAACGCTTAAAAACTGAAGACACTTTGAACTACCGAATTTTCAATCGTCTCAAAATAACACATTTCTTTGAAAGTTCCATCTTGTATTGCAACGTACTCTACGCGTTCCGTTCACATCGCTGCCATAACTGGGGCACAATGGAATGTGACTATAAATGGATAGCCTACTCGTCTAATATATTCCAAGTATGACGGACTCTGTGGTTATGGAAGCAGAACCAAATGCAGCACAATGATAAATCTATTAGCTAACTTCGAATAATATTTTTGTGGTATCTTGAATATTTTCAATGTTTGAATAACGGAAACGTCATTGTTAACAGTACATATTTTCAATACCTTGTGAATCACATAACATGTAATATAATAAATTAAAAAGTACAGCACATCAGGTCACCTACTTTTGTTGCAAACTGGCCCTTATTACAACTGCATAAGATACCGTAGTGTTTACCTTGACGTGCTGTTGTCCGTACATGGGACTTGGCACATATTGTCATAAAGCAGCGTCCGGCTTCTGAAAATTCTTACTCGTCTCAAGTACTATTGTTTGAGTTATTTGGCACAGGTGTAGGAGCAAAATAAAGAACACCCTCTCTTTTGGAGTTTAATGTTATGGCAATATATTAAGACCGTATTATTTCTTCCATAAAATCTTTTGAAATTGACAACCAAGGAGGAACGTTTTCTTCTCAATTCAAAAACAAAACATCTGAATGAATGCCACGTTATCGTACAAACGTAATCTTACCGTATATTCATTAAAAATCGTTCCTTTATCAATAGGCATAATATGCCATAAGGTTGTAGGTAATATCCGTTCCGCTCGAAATGTCTCTCGTTACCCTTGAGTAGGTACCACCAGTGAAACCAGAGGCCATCCACATTATTCGTACTACAACAACCAACTTACTGAATCACACTGTTAACCTGGATTCTTTTACTTAGCAACTATGTAACGTCTTCAAAATTACCAGTTATATACATAGTTTCACCACCCAAACATGCTATTTAAAGTAATGTTATAAAGCTGAAGAATTTGTTTGTTTGACCCGCTAATCTCAGAAACTTCTAGACTGATTTGAAAAAAAAAATTTTTTTTTCGGGAAAGGCGTTAGCTTTGAGCAAACACAAAAAGCGCAGACGCAGTCGCGGGGCACCGCTAGTTCTTTTTACGACGTAAGTGACGTTTAAGCTTGTATCATCCACTCAAACGTGGTAGTAACAGAACAGCTATTTCTTTTAAAAGTGATTATTATGAAATACTCATACATTCTTCAAAGTACATCGTTTACATCAAAACAAATCATTGTTTGAGTTCTCATCATCGATGTATTAATGCACTCAGGTATTCAAATTCCGATATAACGAGAAACATCAACAAACTCAGATAAATCTAACCAACCATTAACCAAACATGGGATCAGTTAATTGGCCTTTAAAAGTACTAATTAGAGCTGAGCTCTTGTTATTCAAGTGAGGCGTCTAGACCCGACAAACCGGAAAACTCCTGCGGTTAATCACACAGACTATCACAGCTATATCTACAAGTGAATGAATCAGTTATATTCAACATTCCACGATTCAGCCGTCCGTTAAAAGTAATTCCCGCCATATTTTCCTTAAAAAAGTATTAAAAAGAACTACAAAAGACTAAGGAGTGGATATAGAAATGAATACTTTACATAATTGCTTAAAATTACTTTTCAACTATTAGCTCCAACTTTTTATGACACTACAATTATTTACGAAACTTTTCATCGCAGAGAGTAAAAATATTTGCTGCGTTTAAATAATTTTATTTTGAAAAAAGCTTGTATTTTCCGTTATTTGGCAGTTAACAAACAATAATATTATCCACAGATATTTTTGACAAAAAGTTTGATATTTCAACAATTGCCGGCTCATTATTCTGACATTGAAACAAAGGTGTTTTGTAAAGAGTTGTTGGTTTAATGGCAGTAGCAGTCTCTACCCTATTATTAATAGCTTTGCATAATGACATTAAATAATTTTCAAAATGTAATACCTAGCTTTTGCTTTTAAAGACAATATTGTCTCCAATTGTATTGTATTATTTTATAGATTAACTTCCTTTGTGACTAGACTTGGACTCCGTAATAATCAAAACTGATTATTCAAAATACAATATAAAATCCTATCAGAAATCGGGTTTACTTAATTGGCTAAAACAATCATTCTGAAAATAATGCTATTTCTTCAATGAACTTTTACTCTAAAAGTAGAAGACCTTTTTAGGGTTCCGTAGCCGAATGGCAAAAACGGAACCCTTATAGTTTCGTCAAGTCTGTCTGTCGGTCTGTCTGTCTGTCTGTCTGACCGTCCGTATGTCACAGCCATTTTATTCTGTAACTATAAGCATTACAGTGTTGAAATTTGGTAGGAAGATGTATCCTGTTAACCGCTTACCGATTCTCATACAAAAAATAAAAAATAATGTCAGTTAAGGGGGGGCTCCCATACATGAAACTAAAACCAAAAGTTGTTTTTTAGTCAAACCTATGCGTGTGGGGTGTCTATAGATAGGTCTTGTAAAATGATATTGAGGTTCCTAAAACCATTTTCTTTTAAATTCTAACGTTTTATAGCTATCGGCTTCCAAAGTGGTAAAATAGGCGTCCCCCCCCCCCCATCTAACTTCTAAACCAAGAGAGTGCAAATTTTGAAAAAAATATATAATATAGATCGTAACAAATACTTTCAACGAAAATTAGTCTGGACGAGATCGAACGAATAGTTTTTGAGATATAGCATGTTTTCAACAACCGCAAACATAACTTTGTACTTCATACAAACACTATGAAAAACAAAGTTACATGTGCAGTCAACAAAATATTGTGGTATTTTACTAAGAAGAAGTAAGTGGATTCCCTAATTCAGTTAAAGTTGGCACGGAACCCTCAGTGCGCGAGTCCGACTCGCACTTGGCCGGTTTTTTTCGTTATCTGAGACAACACAACTTATATATGTACTTGGGATGGCCAAGTACAGATTTAAAAAAACCGGCCAAGTGCGAGTCGGACTCGGCCACTTAGGGTTCCGTGCCAACTTTAATTGAATTAGGGAATCCACTTACTTCTACTTAATAAAATACCACAATATTTTCTTGACTGCAAATATAACTTTGTTTTTCATAGTGTTTGTATGAAGTACAAAGTTATATTTGCGATTGTTGAAAACATGCTATATCTCAAAAACTACTTGTTTAATCTCGTCCAAACCATTGGAAGTATTTGTCACGATCTATATCATATATTTTTTTCAAAATTTACACTTGCTTGGTTTAGAAGTTAGATGGGGGGGACGCCCATTTTACCACTTTGAAAGCGGATAGCTATGAAACGTTAGACTTTAAAATAAAATGGTTTAAGGAACCTCAATATCATTTTAAAAGACCTATCCATAGACACCCACACGCATAGGTTTGACTAAAAAATTTTTTTTGGTTTTAGTTTCATGTATGGGAGCCCCCCTTAAATGATATTATTTTTTATTTTTTGTATGAGAATCGGTAAGCGATTAACAGTATACATCTTCCTACCAAATTTCAATAATGTAATGCTTATAGTTACAGAATAAAACGGCTGTGACATACGGACGGACAGACAGACAGACAGACAGACTTGACGAAACTGTAAGGGTCCGTTTTTTGCCATTCGGCTACGAAACCCTAAAAAGTTGTGTTCACTCCACAAAACTGTAGATGCGCTACATTGGATGAAGGGCTGAAATCACTAAACGCAGAAAACTCTAAAACGCAACCTGTCTAAAACGTAATTTGACTGAAATTTAATAACTTTCTGAGAAATTCAAAGTTAGAAGACATTTCGTGTTAACTTCACTTTGATTGGACAAGTTTACTTATGTAGCATGGAATTTGAATCATTTATTACATTTTCATCTCGTGTTTTGCCCAATTTTCTTGCTGCAAAAGTTTTGTTTTTCTTATTGATAATAAATTAATTATAATTGCAAAGATGGCACCTCCCCTTGTTTGTTAATCGTTAGTAGTGAATTTTTGGACATAAGTAGATACTCTTAAAATATAAAAAAACATACAGCAAAGTTAGAAATATTTAACGGATCTCTGTCAGAATAAGACACTTATTTGGTTTTTGTCTGACGTAAAAGGCGACCACAAGTTTAAAACCTTACAAGTTTTTATTACTTAAAGCAGTATCGACCTAAATTGCAAGGTATTCCACTATAGTTAAGTTTATTCTAAGCGCAACCCAACTTACCTAAATTTCTTAACTAAATCCTTATCCTTAAAGCACACAACACAAAAGTTTTGAGATCACCAAAAACTAGGACTCATTCTGAGCGCACGAGTCAAAAGTTATCACAAGAGCTGATCACATATTCCAAAAGGGCGTAAGAGCCTTGTTTAAGTGTCTCGACACCCAACGGGGCACACTTCGAAGTTCGTATTTGTAAACATAGCGAGCGTGTTTTGTTTCACTAGCCCCGCGCCAAGACTGCGGCGGCCAAGGCTCAACGAAAGACTGACGTTCGAGCGGCGAAACGCTCCAAGCAAGCTGCTTGCATTGCCACAGTGAAGCATTTTGATCGCTCCATTTACCGATATTACATAAACGAATATGTAATCGTGCTATCATCGCGCCGAATACTCTAAGGTCAGTTGTAGACGTAGTAAATGAAAGTAGTTGCGAACTTGCTTTTATTTATTTACGTCCCGATGTGATGCTCAGGTTTTCCCCGAGCGCTCGCGGCAGGAAAACTTGTTTCTAAGCACGGAAACTTGTTTAGCAAGACAAAAGCTACTTGAGACGAAATCACAAAGTTATAAATTAAATTAGAATGAAGTTACTATGGCGTTACCTAAATAACTTCTAAAGGTATTTATAAGTATTTCTTTTTAGATTTCCTAAAAATCTTTTAAAAAAAAACTAATATTAGATACGGGATGATTTTGACAGGCTATGTATGTATGTATGTATGTATGTTCATCTGTTCCCTCGTAACTTTTAAACTACTTATCAGAATTCGACAAATGACATATCATTATAAGCGTCTTAAATGGCCGCTGGTTATAAGCTATATGGGGTTTCATAAAATCTAATGTGGCGCCCTCTAGCGGACAAAACATACAGAGTAAAAAAATAAAGTTAAGTAAATTATACCAAACACGGCATATTTAATGCCGTGTTTGGTATAATTTGAAAGCGCTTTACTTGTACATTTTGAATATATATTAGCACTTTGACAACGTGTGACTGCGGTTTTCCAAACATGAAAAATTTATCTCTACATAGTGAATATTGCATACTTCAGAATAGTATTGTATGACATTATTGTAAATTTACAACGAAAGTATCTTTAGCAACTTTGTTCAGTTCAGTATTCTGAAAATCTAATAGTATTTTTGTCGTAGTTGGAATTTAGTTTTTTTTTTTTGATCACTCGTCTCAACATGGCGTGTGATTTGCGTTTGATTTTCAAAAGAAAACCGGATATAATCCACACTGGAGTCATTAAAAAAAATGATAGCTCGATTTTGTATGTAGATTTTGTATTCTCGATTTTATGTGCAGGAGCTTGATTTTTAAATCACTTGTGTCATTTCATGTTGTTTTTAATTGTTTTCCCAACAAAAATCACTCGTAATATTAACAAAAGTGATTCAATAGAGCTCCTGTTGATCATGGGGCTTGCAACAGGTACATGGTAGCAATTCCATATCACACTGTTCATATGTTAGTAACCATAATAGTTTAAAACAATTATATAACGTCACCTCGTTTAAGGTGATAATATTTAAAGGGTCGATTCAGCACAATAAATGAATATTTTTTGTAGCGCGGAGCAGCTTCTTAAACTCTATCAAGCTTAGGTCCGGTCATGTATGGAGTATTGCTGTCACCTTTGGGATGGTTCTGCCAAATACCAACTGGCTGCCTTAGACTCGATTGAAAAGCGAGACAAAAGAATAATTGGAGACACTGAACTTTTTGAACGTAAGTTTCTAAGCCTAGAGCATAGACGTAAAGTTGGGTGTATCTCTGTCTTCTACAGGCTGTATTTCGGAGAGTGTGCGAGAGAATTGCACGACCTGATTCCACCAGCCCCCTTTCACCAGAGAAACACAAGACGCGGGCACGGTTTCCACCCTTACATCGTAGACATACCAGCAACACGCACTACTAGATTTCGATCTACGTTTCTCATGCGCACGGCTAGGGAGTGGAATGCGCTGCCGGCAGACGTGTTTCCTAGCCATTATGATCTGGATGAGTTCAAGAAGAGAGTGAATAGGCTGTTACTAGTCAGACATGATCCATCCTAGGCCACATCATCGCTTACCATCAGGTGAGATTGTGGTCAAATGTCTGCCTGTATAATAAAATAAAATAAAATTTATAAATGCTAGTTTTTGATAAAAACACAGATTAAGGAGGAATTGGGCTTTGAAATGAGAGAGGCGAAGCCGAGGAAATGGATAACTTTTTAAATCGTTAGGGTGCTGCTTTTAAAAAATAATGATTTCTTGATTCCAGAAAATATAAAAATTTTAAATCTTGATTTTCAAAAAAATAATGATTGTGCCCTACTTCTATGATGTATACAAAAAAACAGTTAATATATTATCTCTGAAAACGATTTGACCTTATATTGTTAAAACTTTCTTATGCACGTTATTATCATCGTAGCGCGATAAATAAAGTCTCATAATTGCTTATCTAATTGAATTTCCCAATTTTTTGTCAGTGCTATGTGCTTTTAAATATTGTTTACTTTAATGTAATTAAACTAAATAACTGTACTTTTTATTTATTTGTCGTAAAGTGAACAAACCCCTAAGTTAAGATCCCCAAATAAATTCGCAAAGTCAGTAGCACGTTGGCTGGGTGTCATTTATATTATTCTCAAATTGCTATTAGTAAGTCCCCCGCCGGCTAGCTAGAGCAATTTCCCTTCGTGTCTTGTATAATCGCAATCCAGCTTAACGAAAGTGATCCTGGCGATAAGATTTCCATCCAATTACGGAAAGCCACGTTATTTTCCGCTAATCAGAGAAACTATCAGATTGCCGCTTTTAATTGTGAAGAGATCAAGGAAAGTCAATAAACAAATTAGGTGTCTGTGTTTGAGTCTATAATTTAATAATAAATGTGTAGTAAGTGGTACTGTTTATCGGATAAGCATATATTTTATATTTTAATCTACGTTCGTTTTTTCTTAAATGCGTCTTTGTTAATACTTGCGTCTGTGGACCTCAGCTCACATATTTTTGCAGCTCATAAGCCAACCTTATGCAGCTCTAAGCTGAGTAAGAACTTTGGCTGGATTAGCTATCAGTAAACTCGAACCAAAAAAATTACTTGATCGACCACACGACCAAAATTCGTTGAAAGAGCTAAAAGAAATTCATTTTAATTTAAATTATTTGTCAAAAAAGGGCAATGCCAGTGAGTTGCTATTACAACGTACAGAAAAGCTATGCCAAGCAAAAACAGTGTTGCAAATATAACGACAATTTGTGATGCATTCCTATAAATTTGAATATCGAAATTGCAACCGTTGGTATAAGTTGATGACAAGTAGCGTCCATTCATGTGGCACGACGTTTTTTCGTGGTGTCAATTCCTTTAGCAAGTAATATTAGGCAATTAAAAGGCAATGCAAATAAGCAGCAATGTTTATTTAGAAGTAAATGGACCGTATTTCAAACTAACATTTTCATCAAACTGATAAAACACATCATTTCATACTATAAAAACAACATTTCGCCTATAACTCTATCTATCACATAATTTGCACCACATTTTGTTTTGGGCATGAAGTTTCTACTCAAACCCAAGCGTTTATTGGTCAAGATCAAAACTAAAGGAATATTGAAATAAGCAAGGATATAACTTTATTTTTCATGCCATTTGATCTCCACTGGCATGGCATGTCAAACCTATACATTTAATTCTTATCGAAGATTGCTATTTTTAATCGTGCAATACCATATATATATCGATTAAAACTGCCTGACTGTAATGTTAAATCGAACAAAATCTGTGACTTATAGCAATGTTTTATCATTTCTTCTACGTCTCTCGTTATCACTCTCTCCGGCTACTTACATTCAGTTCTTGCAATTATAGTTTGGCCCAATTTCCTTATTATCACAGCGAGTCATTCATTATATTACGCATCCGTACTACAAATACAATCAGCATCGAAAATATGTTACGAGCTATCGGTGTTTACTTCAAACACATTTTCGACAGTTATCTGCCTGACTTATCTTCATATTCCTTTTTTAACTACAAACAATAAGACCGATTAAAATGCTTTTTCAACATAAGACAGACATTCGTTTCGTTATTATGTCTCTAAAACATATATTGTGTGTATAACTTATTAGTTATCGATTTCAATTTAGCTTTTAAATAATTTACTAGAGGTCCCCCGCGACTGCGTCCGAAATTGCGAACGTTTTAAATTTGCTCTCTCCCCTCTTGCAGCGTTATGTTTTATAGCCTAAAGTCTTCCTCGATAAATAAGCTATCCAACACAAAAACATCTTAAAATTGGTCCAGATGTTCCTGAGATTACGTGCTCAAAAAACAAACAAACTCTTCAGCTTTATAATATAAGATGAGGGTTTCTGTTTATTTACAGACCAATCTATAGCAAATGCTATTCTCAATAAACCTTATTGTGAGCTCAAGGTACTTATCTTGGCGTCAACGTAGCGTCAGAGGACGACATGGAAAACTTTATTTCCAATATTGACTGTAAACTATAGTCTAACTAACTTATAGAGTAAGAAACGATCTAAAAAAATCTTGTTTTCCTTATTTCCAAAATCTTATAAATGTAGCAGATAATATTATGTT
Organism: Pyrausta purpuralis; assembly: GCA_963924145.1. Lineage (NCBI taxonomy): Eukaryota > Metazoa > Arthropoda > Insecta > Lepidoptera > Crambidae > Pyrausta > Pyrausta purpuralis. The sequence goes on along the minus strand of OZ001645.1, from coordinate 19,015,032 downwards.
ATTTTCCTGTACAGTTGTTAACTTAAGAAAATGACGCAAGTGCACTATTTGCAACTGTTTTTTTTTGCTTTAAATAAAAAATGGTAATCGATTCTAGTTCACGAAGTATAATTATTTAGAAATTCATAAAATTAGGTAGAAATTAGTAAAATATAATGTGCTTACGCAGTTTGGGGAAAATCTATACTTAGGATTTCTATACAGCATAAGAATGTCATTTTAAGGTTGAAGCAGATCTAACCACCCGTATAGGGTACAGCACCGTATTGTCATCAACCAGGCGTCAACCATTGGGAAATACATTACGAAGGGATCAGCAATGCCCCAGAATGACCGATCTTCTTGCAAATAATAGCCCGACGACTAACCGAAAGCGCATGACAACGCAAGCACCGCTGCTGGTCGAAAATGGGTCCTGAGTTGATCTCTTTTTGAGATATGCTTCTATACCTAAATTGTATATGATGCCAAAAGAACTTAGGCAGGCGTATCAAAAACTTAAAAGAGCCATTATTATACCTGACATATAGACCTAGTAAACTACGTCAAAACTTTTAAGCCTTGTTGACTCAAGTCACTCACTCACTAAGTATAGTAGTAGTAGTCCCCCAAGCCGATTTGGCCAGTCACAACGACTAACCGACTGCGCGGGACATATTATAGTGCACCAGTGTGTGCGCAAACACAGGTGCACTCTCTATATCCCTCACTCTCATAGCCCGATGGGACAGCAATCTGACACGACCGGAGAGAGATCAGGCGCAGGACAAACGGCATTACGTGCTTTCCGAGGCACGGGGAAAAAAACAGCCCACTTCCAAACACCGGACAACCCTGAGAATTTCTGAACAGAATTACAGGTACGTATTTTTGGCCTGACCCGGGGATCGAACCATCGAGGCCTCTGGCGCAGTAGTCGCTTTTAAAGTGCGACCCGAAGTTAAATACTAAATACTTGTAGTGTTGTAGAACTTTATTCTTGTACTAAGATATAATAATACAGTTCTATGCAGTTCTATACAGCCAGACAAAATATATGAGAGATGTAAGGCACGTGAACGTGGTGCTAACTGGCCGTAATAACAAAGACGATTGTGCCCTACTATGTAAACCTGTTACAGTATTTTCGATTCGTTCCATCCTACTCACCGAAGTCCACATTCCAGCAAGAGTGAGAGAGACTGGAGCTAAGTAAACCAATTCGTACAGAATAGGCCTTCAGACTGACGAGTGCTAGTAGAATATTCATGGAATGCTAACGAAATACGAGCTCCTGTTTTATTACTGAACTCCTTGTCAGAGGGTGATTTTATTGCACAAATAGAACAACACTGGTGCAGTTCGCTCACAATGAAGTCTTAACAGTGCAACTGTGTCGCTATTGCAGGATTTATGGATACTTGGGATATTGAAAGAACTGTCCTAGCTTTTAAGGCAGTTATAAACATCAAATAACTGGACAACTCTTAACTCAACTTTGAACGATATATCAAGCGTGAGTGTAAAGAACGCATACACACCTTTTTTTTTAATTATATAGCCACATATGGCCACGATTGCACCTGTGTGGCGATTCTTGCGGCAATCGAACTTATTTCGTGTGGTGATTCGATTGCGATTTAAACCTTTTTACCTAACTATCTAGTAAAATACCTTAGTGTATAAAAAGTATCGCACAAAAAAAACATAGAAATCGTGACCCTGGGAAATCAATTTTTTTTTCTTTAACTAAGTAAATTCGATCAGTGAACCTTTTTTTAGTAAACGAACTGCACGAGAATCTGTTCCCTGATTTTGAGTGAGAATGCACCGTAAGATCTTCTTGAAACGTCGAAATTGTAAATTGTTGTCCAAATTGTGCCAGGGTACACTTCTGCCAGCAGTGTTTTATATAATGCAACTAAACTTTGGAAATCAACATTTCTTTATCGATCATAAAAGTCATATGCTGGGTGCACTTTTACACGTCCCAATATAAACCCTACCACAGCTTCGAGACAATATTGGGCTAGTGCTGAGAAGAAGCTGCTCAACAAACTGTTACTATTGTCAATGGTTCTCCCTTGTTTTGTCGAACAACGTTTGATATAATTTCACTTCACAAACATTTAAAATATCTAATTTCATTTGATATAATTATTCGATTCCTATAATATTTATTTTATCTAATTTTGATTGACATAATTGTTCATGTAACATAATTTCATTTCATCGAATTTTCACTTTGCCTAATATCACATGACATAATGTTTTCTTGGCCTAATGAGTGCTTAATCTAATTTTTATTTAACCGAAACTTTATAATATAACTGAACTTAAATAATACAAAAAAATATCGTGCCGCGGCCGCGGCCGCCGAGCGCCAGAATTCCCCTTCGTTGATGTCATCTAGGTTATGTAGGTTAGAATAGTGACAGTTTTTTTTGTTATTTTATCTAGTGTTAATTTGTATAATAAAAATAAAAAACTGTCACTGTTCTAACCTACATAACCTAGATGACATCAACAAAGGGGAATTCTGGAGGACCTTAAACTATGGAAATAACTAAAATAAACTTACCTAGCGACTAGCGAAAACTAGTCAAGGTCCTCTAACTTGATGGTTCTATGAGCAGAATCAAAAAGATTCCAAACCCACTTGATCTGAAGTTATTGTAGGTACCTATTGAAAATCAACATTGAAAGTCAACATTTCTATATCGACCTCTAAGTTGGATCGAAAAATTTCCATCTGCCTACTAAACTTGATCTGAAGGTACTTTTCAAAGTATTTTAAGAACTGCGTAAATAACGGCACGTGAGGACAGCGTAAGTGGATGTATGGAAAAAAACAGAGTGTTTTGTTTTGTAAATGCATCTTTATTGTTACAACAAATAAGCCGAAATAGTAAACATAATTTCTTGAGACACACATCATGTTATTTTACTAAACTAATGACACCTTCTCAAACTATTAAGTAACTGGTCTATTTTATTTTTGAACTTCATTATTTTGATTATGATAATCGTATGAACCTAGAAATCTTACATCAGTGAAACATGCTTTTTACATTGGTACATAATGCATAAAGTAATAATGATGGCTTTTAAAGGGTAGTGTAGTTGTAATAAGGACTAGTTTGCAACAAAAATGGGTTACCTTATGTGCTGGCGACTGCAGCTAAGCTTTTTCAATGTTTTGTTAAGCTACCTCCTCTTCCTAGCATCGTAACCCTCATTGCTACTGATTGTGCATGACACACCTTCATGAGGTTTTCTCTGATGATGGTCTTCCATCTATGTAAGTTCTTGGCATTATAGAGGTTACCACCGCAATACGAATCTGGTCGGATCATCTCACTGGGCATAAGTAAGTAACTTATGTACCTTTATGCTTACCAACGTCTCAACCGTAATCCGCTTTCCGAAATCTCATAATAACTTACCGTTCAGTAAACCGTGTTACACAAAACATTATTCTACGGTTAACTCAAATATTTACATGCGTGTTGCTGCATGGGCGCGATTAAGCTTGTTCATTGAGCAAAGATCGGTCCTGAATCAACTGTTTAAACATTTTGCAAACTTGCTATGCTGTATAACAAATCAAAGTTTGTTAATGGATTTTATGGATCTGTTAGGTATAGAAATATGATAAGGGAGGTACTCAGTATTGTTTCTTGAAGTAATGACTTTTTCATAATCACAAATTGGGGGTTTTACTCAATTTTTGCAGGATTTAAGCAGCTAGCAAAACAAATTGAAAGAAAAAAAACTTTATTGCTTCATCTAGTATTGTGTATGTATATTATACCTAAATATATAAGCGGCTACCTAAATTAACCGAAATGTGATTAGTCGATCTTCGAATACTATCGAGGACACCGCTGCCTAACCACCTAAATTATACTAGATCTTGACCGTGCCTTCCGTACGTTAATATAAGTGCTTTAAAATAGTATCTACATTTCTTAATTATAAAGATGAAATAAGAAACCAAAAACTCCAAACAGCAACTTTCTGGCCAGGTTAGCCAGAAAGTTGCTGGTTCGAGTCCCGCCCGTGCGCAATTTTTGGTTTCTTATTTATTTTTTATGAATATAAACATGACACTGTGAGTGTAAAAACATTCTAACCCAGTATCAACATTTAAAGTTCTTTATATCGGCACATACGTGCTCTTATTCTCGTAGACGAGTACTTTCTCGTTTCTAATTTTCTTGTGCAAACAGTTCGCTCGAGAACCCCCCGTTCTAAGGAACTTTTCAACCTCTTTGCACTTTTTGTGTACCTTAAAAGCTTTGAATTATAGCGGCGAAGATTTCAATCTTTTGTCTTTGGATGCGGGCTTGGATTTCTTTCAGCCAATGACATTGTATTTAAAACATAGAAGTGGATAATAAATGTATGTTTCAGCCAGTTATTGCATGCCTCAGACCCCTTACACATTGCGACTTTTAACATTAATGCAGTCGCGCGTTTTGAAAACGCGCTTCGGCATCGCGATTCACGCAATGAACAGATTAAATTTAGCATCGATACAGTTCCGCATTAGCATCGATGCAGTCGCCAAACTTCAGTATATAATTTTTCAATTTCCAGCTTCTGCATCGCGACTGTATCGATAATAAAAGAAGCGCAGTGTGTAAAGATTGACATTTTGCGACTGCATTGATTCATGACTGCATTGCTGCTAAAAGTAGCGCAGTTTGTAAAGGTTCATATTTTGCGACTGCATCGATGCTAACGCGCGTTAGTATCGAGACTGCATCGCTGCTTAAATTCGCAGTACGTTAAGGATAAACGGAAATAATTTAGCCGAATGTTGTCAAGGTTTTAGATAGAGATAAAAACCGACTTCAAAACCAAAATGCACTAAAAAGTCTTAAATAAACTCTTCACCATTGAAAGGAAACTAATTCGTTTTAGGCAAACAATTTGTTTTTGGAGTCGGTGCTGTGATAGTTGATGCTTGATGGTCAAAGTGATGGCACCGACTCCAAAAAGAAATTGTTTGCCTAAAACGAATTCCTTTCCTTTCAATGGTGAAGAGTTTATTTAAGACTTTTTAGTGCATTTTGGTTTTGAAGTCAGTTTTTACTTTTTTAAAGTTAATTTTATTTCTCCATTTTTAAAGTTTACAAGAGAGGGGGGGGGGAATTGCACCTTATGACTCTGTTCTTTAAGAAGCTACAAACTACCTATCATATGTTCTGTCATTATAATCACTGAACTCCTAAGCGTTAAGGAGTTCCACCATCAGCTCAGCCCCACAAGATGTTGACTATCAGACGTAACAACACGTCAATATTAAGATTTTAGTAAAGAAACACTATACGTGCCTTTAAAATTTGAGGGTTTCCCTCGATTACACCAAGATCCCATCATCAGATCCCCAAATGGAAAAAATGGGACCAACTAGAAGGTACACCCTCTAAGTAGGCGAAAAAATTTTTCGATTCGGTCGTCAAACGACTGAGATATGAGGTAGGTAACAAACATACAAAAAAAATATTTAAAAAAACATACAGTCGAATTGATAACCTCCTCCTTTTTTGAAGTCGGTTAAAAAAAAGGTTGTAGATTTTTTACCCTGCAGGCTTACCTACGTTTCCCTTCGCCATCATGAGATTTAAATTGAATTACCTGTGGTTGATAATTAAATGTTTGTTATTATAGTGTTTTATCACTATAAAAACTTAAATTGACTTACTTTATCTTAACCGACAAAAATATTTTATTCAGATATTGTGAGAGCAAACTCGCAACTGTGATGAAGTCACGCAGTTGCAAAATTCAACAAGCTTGCCAATGTGTCAGTGGTCGAGTGATATAGGCTATATATAGATATACGCCCGGATAGCGTAAGACACGGGGTTCGATTCCTCGTCTGACATAGTTGCGAATTTGCTATACCTATGCTTTGTTGCCTTTAAACTTATAACTTAGGTATCTATTCTGGATCCAATTTTTTATTCTGGATCTAATAAAATAATGCAGGTATGTGGTTGTTACGTCTGATGTCAGTAGCCCTAAGCTCCATTTGACTCGTAAGTGAAAGGCAACTGATATGTATCGTGTTTCTCGCAATGCCAGTGTCCGTTTTGTAGAGTAACAGTTTTGGAGTAATCAATGTTTATATTGCAAAGTGTTTGTGTCTAAAATATCAAACTGATATTGATCTACTAATGTCCAGTTGCGTGATTGTAAATAAAAGTTAAATGTGCAACGTATTAAATTTGAATGTATACGATTGTGTGTGTTCAGTTCACTGTAAGTTGTACAATTGGCGGACTTAATGCCTAATGGCATTCTCTACCAGTCAACCACCTGGTAATGCAGAGAGTTTAATCAGTGACGGAATATTAATTTAGTGAGATGAGTAATTAAGTGAGAAGAAAAATACGTTAACTATAAAATTGTTCATTAAAACAGCCATTCTGACTTTTGGTTACGGTGTCTTTTAGGATTCCGTAGCCGAATGGCAATAAATTGAACTCTTATAGTTTCGTCAAGTCTGTCTGTCCGTCCGTCTGTGTGCCACGGCCACTTTATTCTGAAACTATTAGCATTACCCACTTGGTAGATATATGTATCCAATTAACCGCTTTTCGTACAAAAAATAAGAAATGACATGTGATTGAGGATTGTAACGTTTGAGAGATATGAACTTCTAAAGTGGTAAAATGGACGTCCCCCTCCTCACCCTCAAACTTTTAAGCGAGTCTAAATTTGGAAAAAAAAATCACGATGGAGGTCTTGACAAAAACTTTCAATGAAAATTAGTTTGAACGAGATCGCACTAGAAGTTTATGAGATATAGCACATTTACAACGACCACAAATATACCTTTGGTCTCCATACAAACACTATGGAAAGTTACATTTTGTGTCAACAAAATATTGTGGTATTTTGGCTAAATGGAAATAAGTGGATGTCTAGTTCAGTTTAAGTTGGCACGGAACCCTCAGTGAGAGTCTCACTCGCACTTAGCCGGTTTATTTCTTGTAAACACACAATCATTCAACCGCTGGTAATGACATTTTACATAGAGTATTGCTATGCTATTACTATCGATGAGGAAATTAAGCCTAAGTCGCCTGATGTATTAGGAACGGTTTCGTGGTTAGTAGTTAACTCAACTTACCTATAGTGAGAAGTCGATATCATTAGTTGAATACAAAATACCTTAACCAGCAAGGGTCAAGAAAAAAGTCAATCTGACGATAAATTGAGCTTTATTTTTCCAAACACGCACGCGGTTTTAATCATTGGTTTAGTTTACTTTCGATCAAGAAACTGGCCCTTAAGGGATGTAACATTGACGGCTGCTTTCGGTAGCTGAGAAGAACAGAGGCATTTTCAATCAACAATAGTAACAGGATAAGTATGCAAGTAATTGTTTTAATGTTAATGTATAGTAAAATTTTACTAAATACGCTGACGCACTCGTGCCTACACACATGAAGTTTATTTCCGTAAATTCCTGGTCTGAACTCTGAACTTCTGTTGTCATCGGGATTCCTTGAGGACAGATATTATAGGGGATAACCTGGGCGACTTGGATTTTAATTCAGAATAATTTTAAGAATTCGGTAAATCCGTATTAGTCAGTTCGGCCCGTCATTCTTCTTGCACTAGTATGTTTGATTGAAATTATTTTTTATTTATTTACGTCATACAAAAGAAAAATCAAAATCGAGATGCAGACTCACATAATATATTAAAACATAAGATCTCATAACACAAAAAGACAATACAATACATAATAAAATCATTGAATATAAAATAATAAATGTAAAATAATTCACATAAAACAGTCAGATCAAAAATTCATTATTTTCAGTCATTCAACATTAAAATTCTTAATATTAAATTATAAAAGGACGCTTTCATGTCTCAGGCAGGAAGAAATTGGTACCTAATTAATGATTGATTGGTATGTACTGTTAGACCAGTACTGGGTTTCCCAAACGTGTCTTTATTCTAGCTATAATTATTTTTTTTGTTTTTATAGTGTTTTGTCACTATACAAACTTAAAAGCATAAATTGCACTTGTAAAGCATACGCCCGGATTGCGTAAGACACGGGGTTCGATTCCTCGTCTGTCACACAGCCAAAGTTGCTTTTTACAAGTGCAATGTATGTTATATTCTAGCTAATTAACTTTGCTTCTAGCTTCTAGAGTTTCTTTCACTCAGATCTCTCTTGGCTCTTCAAAAGAATTAAATCCATTTTAGGAGAACTTTATCTTTTTCAGTCGGTGCCTTGATGGATGATGCTTGAGATGACCAATACGATGGCGGTTTCACTTTTCTGATACAGGTAATTATTATATTGGCAAGTTTGTAGTTATTTATGGTGATAAAGATTTTATTGGCAAATTTGTAGTGATTAATGGGAGTGAAAAGGGGGGGGGGGGGGGGTAATTGTGTGATTGCAATAAACACGCCATTAAATTTTCAGGTGTCCCTCGATAACTCCAAGATCATCATATCGGATCCCGATGTGCAACAATGGGACTAACTAGAAGGTAGCAAATTTTTTTAATCGGTTTACTAATGACTGAGATATTATATACATACAAAAAAATATATACAGTAGAATCGATAACCTCCTACTTTTTAAAGACGGTAATAAAGACCTGTCGCCGCCTAACTGTTACAAAATTCATGCTAACGCCTACCTCAGATGGCCCAATACTCTTTGTAAACTGCAAGAAATCCAACGGCGGATCCAACGGATCAAACGACAATAAAACAATATTGGTTCAAAACACAAAGAAAAAAAACACAAAGAAAAACAAGTGCTGGAACACATCCGTGGCTAAATTCTTTATTCTCATGGAAAACTTAAAGTGACGCGTGTTTTCATGACAACTGCTCGCATTTCACGCTTGTCACCTTTACATTTTTACTGTAACATTAGCTCAGGTAGGTAACAAAATGGCTGCAATAATAACTTTTTAGACAATATACATAAAATTAACTTGTGTAAGTGCAGGGCGCGTATTGCGATGCAGTTTTGATAAGTAAGCGGCTCAGCTTTACTGTCAAATTAGCAATTCGTATTGCGATTCCGCATAATATTTATAATACTATTGTTATAAAACCACATAAAATTCCAAATTCTCCCAATTATCTTACATGTAATTTTAAATTTTTGAGTGACATCAGTTCCCGGACCCTCCGTACTAGCAATGCCCTACAGCTGTACACACCTTTGCATAAGACTGCTTATGTCTCTAACTCTTTTACCCTCAGCGCCATCAGACTTTGGAACTCCCTCCCAGATACGATCAAGACATCAACATCAAAATATGTGTACAAAAAGTCTATACGCAATCTTTTTCTTAATGAGAATGAATAACATGATATCTGTTCAGCGTGAAGTATGGATTTTATTGTAGGTATTTATGTATGTTTATGTAGGTTTATTTAAAAAGTATTTATGTAAGTATATGTAGTCATTCATTATGTCTTTTTTGTTATTTTACGCCGCCTCAACTGTTTCTACCTCACCCAATGGTTGACTGGTAGATAATGCTTTAAAGCATTAAGTCCGCCATTTGTACTTCATTTTGTTTGTGCAATAAAGAATATATTAAATAATACAAAGATATTCGTACCTTTGTACATACCATGATTATAATAATATTCATTTACACTGAGTCGGAATTGAGCTGCCTGGATATTGAACGGCTAAAGTTGGATCGCGATACAGAAAGCCAAAATTATATTCTTTAGAAAACATAGAAGAAAAAGCAGCTCTCATTTCCTATTAGCTTAACGCAACATGATTATGATTTAAAACAATTTGGTTCGGTTTATACAAGTTTCTTCTACTCGTAGGTACAAACTCATTTTTAAAGTTCAGAATAGCCTCGTCGCATCTCAATTGTAGTATTGTTTGTCTTTGTGTTTGACAGTCGACCCAGTTACGGAAGCTTCGCATTATATTGTGTGACACTCTTCAGTCAAAAACAAAAGACGGCCGAGTAAAGTGGTGGTTGTAAAGGGTGGGTGGACTATCACTTTATAAAGCCATTTTCTGATTTCTATTAATGTAGGTACCTAAAATAGAAAAAAATAAGTTCCTATAACCAATTCTAGAATTAAGGCCCAATTTCCCCATCGATAATAATGGTAAAATGTCTTTACCGGTGTCTTAATATGCCATAAATCGATTATACAAACTTGAGCGTTAGTTCCCAAAAGTTGTGTATTCATCAAGTCAGATACTTATCTATTATCAGACTGTCTGGAGGTAGAATTTATTCCGCTAATAACAACAGTAATGAAAAAATAAATATATAAATAAAATAAATATCCTTTGGACATTCCCACACATCGCCATCTAGTCCCAAAGTAAGCTACTCAAAGCTTGTGTTATGGGTGCCAGACAACGGATATAATATTTAAATACTTTTTGTTTGTAAATACATACATAATGTACATAGAAAACACCCAGACCAATACAAACAGACATATTCATGCACGCAAATGTTTGTATTGTGCGGGGATCGAACCCGCACCCGCTGCGTAGTAGGCGATTTCTCGGCCACTACACTAGACGGGTCGTCAAAAGGGTAGAAAAAGTTAACGTTTTGAGAAGTGTGATTTTTCGCCCACGAAACAAGGCAGGAAACTTACCTAGTACCTACCTACTTTGTTCATGTTTAGGAAAACTGACAATATTCGGTATGCATACGAAAGATAAGGGTGTGAACTATTTCATTCTCAAGTATTTTTTTAAGCTACACCATAGGTAGGCATTCACCGGGCCGCCTTGAAATTATTATTATTACTGTTTACACTCATAAAAAATAACCATCGCTTGTTTACGTTTTTTGTCAGGTTAGCGCACGTGATAGCTTGTCTTACTGCTGCTTACTTCTGCCCGACAATGAGTTCGCAGTATAGCACAAAGACCTGTGGTCTTGGTTGATTTAGTATGTACTCGTACCTACTTCAATAGTTTCAGCTTATTTAAATTACGCGGACAAAATGGTAATTTGGGACAATGAAAATCACTTGAATTCACTATAATGTACTTGATTTTAGTAGATTGTTCATGTCCCTTTAGTTATTATATTTCATTACAAAAAAAACTCGTCTGTTTATTAAATAATTTGTCGTCTTAAAAAATCGTCATGAAAATTCCGATAGAGAGAAATTGCACTCAAATTTTAACAAATCCACCAACTTTACTATAGTTATAAAAATTAGACTGCATTTTCATATTACCGTACGAATTATCGAATTGTGTCTCATTTATAAAATACCGTAGGAACCGTTTTGAGACTGCGATGGACTCCTTAAAAGGCATGAAATTAACGGTAAAAAATACGGTAATTACTGTACGTCTAATATCACTGGGTGTAATATACCAATTCAACAACAAGACTGTAAAATTTGCTGATCCCATTCCATTCATTATTTTTACTTGTTGTTCCCTACCTTTTACATCCGTTCGTGGCAAATACACCAGTCGTGCAGATACCAAACAAAATTAGAATAATGTATTCAAAAGAAAGATTAAAAAGTAAAAAGTCACAGTGACAAATTTAGTGCGGGGGCACATGATTCTGCTTCTCACTTTGGAGTATCGATAGTTTTTTTTTTCTCTTCACGATGTTTGGAGGGATAATTTTATTAAGAAAAATATGTCTATTACGTATTAGGTCAATATATTAAAACAGTTTTCTTTAAAACTTAAAAAAATCGATTAATTATTTTAACCAGAAACACCTTATAGAGTCCCAGTTAAAGATAGATGCTGTTATCGGCAATTAAGGTGTTTTTACACCCGTCTGAATTTTATTCTGATGCGTTTCTGATCTTTACGCGAATATTAGTCATGGAATAAAATAACGTCAAACGAACGTCGGTTTGTTCCATTTATGCTACGCGAAGCTATATGTAGAAAGAAGAAAACATCCAAATTTCAACAGAGAAGACGGTTGAAAAATTCCACCAGCATGAAATCCAGTGCCTGCGAAGACCCAAGCCAGACCACTCACTGCAAGATCACAAGACACAGTAAGCTCTCTCTGCGTGGAAAGGAACGTTTTAATATCATTGAGAGACGGGAATTTTTTTTTTTCAAAACTCTGCTAATGACAAATAACATATAAGTCTACCCGTGACCACGAACATTGTAAAGTGTTCTTTCGTTGCAAGAGTATCCGTCAAAGAGTGTTTTATCCCATCATAAAAATAATTTAAGTAGAGCCACTTTTGTGATGAGTGAGACGGAATAGATTTTATTAATCGTGCGTCTCAAACCAAGGATAGCTTGAACTGACTGACGCGCGAGTCAAAACCCCCGCATACCGCGCCTTTCTCAATCAAAAAAGCATGGAGTGCGCCTTAGACTATTTATAGACTGTCGATATATCTAAGCTTGAGATCATGCATGATCTCTAAATGAATTTGTTACTCCTAAATATAAGACAAATGCATTACATTGAGTCTTTTAGACAGTTGCTCCATGGTGTGATTTTTAATTATTCCTAGGTATGCGCCATAATTCGGTTCACATTCGGTAAAATCGAATTAAGGCAGCATTCCGAACATTCGGCACAAAAAATTAATATCTTCTTGCATTATTTTGACTGTTTTTTATCCTGTACATATTTTAGTAATAACCCAGTTACAAAGCTTATCACCCTTAACCTCGAAAATCTACTTAAAGATATTATTTGTTGAATAGAACTTGCATGTCAGTCGCATGCAACACGCTGATGTCGTATTTGCTGGCCGACCCAGCTTGGCCATGCGGTAGGAGCACGGTGTGTGGATGGGGAACATCTAGTTATAATTACCACACATGTTTTACACGTCATGACGTGTCGCTTTCGAGAATGCGCGCAATATTAAATCGAACTTTTTATTTTAACCGAATGTTCGACCGAAGTTCAGATTCAGTTCAAACCTTCGGCCCGTCTCTAGTTATTTTCCGTATCTCAAAAACTACGAGCATGATTTGGATTGTCTCTGTGGCGCAGCGGTAGGAGGGTCGCACTTTAAAGCGACGGCTGCGCCAGAGGTCCCGGGTTCGATTCCCGGGTCGGGCCAAAAATATATACCTGAGTTTTTCTGTTCAGAAATTCTTAGGGTAGCCCGGAGTTTGGAAGTTGGCGTTGTTTCACCCCCGTGGCTCGGAAAAGCACGTAAAGCCGTTGGTCCTGCGCCCGAACTCTCACCGGTCGTGTCAGATTGCTGTCCCATCGGGCTATGAGAGTGAAAGGAATAGAGAGTGCACCTGCGTTTGCGGACACACTTGTGCACTATAATATGTCCCGCGCAGTCGGTTAGCCGTTGTGACTGGCCACTGTAGTCGAAATCGGCTAGGAGGACTATTATTATTAAGTCAAGGTGAGAAAAATTCAAAAGTGATGATAATTCTTACTGAAAATATCTTTTTAACGCGGTTTTAAATTAAAATAACACAAATATTATCGGAAAAAGAAAAAGAATAGATTTTTATTCATATTTATACCATTTGTGGTCACTTTCAGGTCCAATTTGACCGATCTACTTTAGCACACGTGTTTGGAAGCCTTAATAGATCAACATACTCAAATATTACAATATCACATATATACACATTGCATTGATTAGGTACCTCCTCTTTTATTTATTAAACTTTTAATATCGATTGACCATTGCAACAGTACAGCACATAAATATGTTTAATTATTATTACAAAGTTTTACTTAAAATAACTATTAAATTATTTTTATAGCTTATTAACTGCTAGTGCTTCTACTGTTTAATTTACTCAGAGTACAAATGAACAGATCTGACGTATCGTTAATGATAATAAAAACTTTTTCAAATTCTAATAACATCAGTTCGTTGGTTTTTAGCTTTATTAGGGTTTTCACCTCAGAAACACGGTCTTAGTGAATACTGTTAATGCTGTAAGCGTATAGCAGCGGAGTTCGAGAACGAGAGAAACTGATTACCACACATTTTGAGTTATTGAATTCCAAAATATTATCCTGACTCCATTTTGTCACCCTATCAATGTCGATAAATAAATTCAAGAGGGCTAAGGTTGCTTCGCTGGCTCACTCCAGACAATGTCAGGTAGGGTTTCGAGCTATGATTGGCATATTCTACATATTATCGCCTGTCTCTAAATAGTAATAAATACGGAGTAAAACAAAATGTTGCTCATTTTCCGAGAAATTTCTTTGAATTTTATGTTTTATTTTATTTACAATAACGGAGATGTCATTAACACATACATGTTATTTTATACTTTCTGGCGTTGTTTCCTTTTGCAATCACTCAACGTATAAATACCTACCTACTTCTTCTTTTACATTCCTCGTATATTAGACTGACTTTTGTTTCCTCCTTTTCTCACTTCGCCAATTGCGATTGCCATACTTAGTTTTTCTATTAACTACGTCCGACCCATTTTCTTTGTTTTCCTAAGCACAAATTCCTTGTGCAATTGTTTATTACATTTTCAACGGTATTTTTGATGTCGGTTATAAACATTTAAAATTACAAGAAAGAGACGACGCGAGATGCAAGCGGCTCTCAAAGTTAAGGTTAGCGTCGGTAGGAGCAAGTGGGAACATCAATATCGATATTATTGTATCGTTTCGGTGTATACCCTATTCACAAGGGAAAGTCAATAAATGTAAACAAACGATTGACTAACCTATTAACCTTATTATCAGAAAATTCTCGGCACATACACAAGTAAATTTCTTCACAGATCTCACAAACATCTTTACCAATTATGCCGTAACAATATAAATATGATTATTGCATTCAAACACACTTATTTAAAGCAAAAAATCGTGATTCATAGGAAAAATACCACCATTTTGACAAAGACAAGAAGATGACGAAAAACTCCATATTTTTTAATTTAGTGTTGGGACACCAATTTCGTTCAATTGATCGATTCAATTGGTTATTCGAAACTCGCATGTATAGTAATATTATGGTCAATTTAACTAAACGAGTGAGTTTCTAGAAAGGAATGATATCTAATTTTGTTGTTTTACTGTTCATGAAATTGTATGTTGTTAAGTTAATATTTGTAAGTAATTTTTTGTATACAAAATAATATTATTGTAATTGGATGTACAACGCGTAACTTTGTGTGCGCAAAACCTGAATTTTTTATGAATAAGATTTAGTTAACAACGTAAAAGTCTTTGGAAAATTGCACAGCACCCCTAGCGGTCACTTACAGAACTAAAATTTTCGATACAAAAAGTTACATCGACGCTAGCGAGTAAGACCACCGTAAGCTCATGGTAATATAACTATGCTGGTGATTTAACTACCTACCGAATCCCATCTCGACAGAGCGTCGTCCGCAGAGCAAGAAATGATCAGAAGTGTCAAACTATTACACCCCATTAAATCTTAAATTATTTATAAATATATTTCTTCATATTAGAATTTTGTCATTTGAAATAAAAATCATATAGTTTGTCTGAGTTTATTTTATTTTATTATAATGAACTGAAATTGTTTTTTCCAATCACTAATTAGAGTTATTTAAATATTACTAAATACATTTATCCGACTTAAAAATGAAGTATGTATATTTCCGCGATTATCTAGCATTTGGATGAACCGATTTTGATGCGGTATTTTCCGGGATTATCTAGCATTTTGATGCACCGATTTGGATGTCGTTTCAGTAAAGTATTCTTACTTATCGCACTAAATAAACTTAAATAACACTTTTAGGTTTTTAATTTTTAAATTGTCGAACATTTTTGTTAATTAATTGAATTGCTCAAACATGCTGTTATAGAAATTATCAATTGCATGTAAATAATACGCATTTTCTGAAATGAAGAATTTATAATTCGTGTTTAACCTTTTAAAATTACTTAATGCTATCAATCAGTCACCGCCCATACAAACGTTTGATTAAATTTATATTCAATTTCTATGTACAATTTCGTAATTGTGTGTGACCGTTCCTATTTTTTTTTTTGTTTGGATGTGAATTTTGTTTCTAAACGTGAGATATTATATTCATGGACATTTAAACTTAAAGTATTTATGACTAAAGTATCTTTAAATTATAATAAAATCACTTCTCAATGTCCTATGTTTCGTTTACACGTAAAAATACCGATATTAAATATTTGCAAAGTTAAATCATTACACTTTTCTTTATTTTTCATTAATAGCAATCGATTGTATATTGTATCAGTTCAATTGACTAAATTCCTCTACTTTTTCTCAGCACTAAAGTTTGTCTATGGTATTCAAGCCGCCATGTTTGTTTACATTTATAGACTTTGCCTAGTGAATAGGGTATACAGCACAACACAAAAGTGGCAGCTCTTTTGACTGACAGTTTCAATGTTGACAGAGTTTTGCGCGGGAAACGAAAAGGGAAGGACGGACCATATTTCTTCATTTCAGAAATTGTTTTTTTCGGGTCAATTATTGTGATTGTGTTGTGGAATTGCCATGATAATTCGTGCTTTTGAAGAAAACAATGAAGTTAAAGTGAGATTCAGATGGCGCTGCCGTCACGGTAAATATTAGCTCCGCGCTTAAAATTGATAAAAAATAGTAATATTCGTTTGAACTGCATAAAATATTGTTCAATGTGAGTGTCCTTGGCTTATTTCCTAATACAAGTGTTATCTTCCACTAACTATCAACTCGTTTGTGTAATTTCGTCAAATTTACAAATGACCAGTAACTTTTGATAACTTTTTAAAACTTTGATAGGAAACAGATAAAACAGTGTAAAAGTGTGTGAAACTGATTAGTATGAACAGTGTACTAGAAAACTTGTGCATTGGTGAAAATACAGTTTTCATACAAACTTTGTGAATATGTTTTTTAATTCGAGTCAGTTTTTTATTTAAAATTTCACAACTTGTAAACATACGCTTTGCTCGTCAGTGCTACTTTAACAACGACATCTGTGAACACTATTCAACATCATCACCACCCTTTGCTGCCTGCTGAATACGGTGCTACAGCGACTGCAATCAAACTAGTTACAATGTCTAAGTACAGAGGGCGCGATTACGTACTTTTGAATATGAGCACAAAAACCAAACAAAAAAGTTGCAAAAAATGCAAAAAGGAGATAAAGACTCGTCAGTATTTAACATGCTTGAAATGTAAAAACATATATGATATCGAGTGTACGGAAGTCTCAATAAAAAGATACTACTTGATGACGAAAGAAAATAGGAGTAATTGGAAATGTATGAATTGTTACGATCGTGAGCAAAATAATGAAATAAACACTTCTACACCATCAGGCACAGAAACGAAAGTTCAAACGGAAGCTCTGAATAAAAAAATTCACTGTAACATACCTACTGAAAACTCCTTCACGTCACTACCAATAGATGATCTAGATACTAACACATTTAGTTCTATTAAAAAGAAACCATTTGAATTACAGAATTCACTTCCTGATCTAACAGCTTCTTTCCAAACTTCTCACGAAAACAGTTCTCAGTACTTGCCAGATAATACTACCGGAGAGAGCTTGTACATTCATGAATTAAAAGAACAAATAAATATATTGAAAATAGAACTTGATGCGGCGATCACAAATATAGACAACCTAACATTGACCAACAATACACTTCGCAAGAAATTACTAGAACGAGACCAAGCAATTCGCAACTTAACACACAGTCAAAACCAACCCGATGACTCAAGAATCCCACCATCCTCATCTACGCCTACCAGACGGAAAATAAATAAGCCCGACGTAGAAGTATCCTACAGTAGTCGTTCTCCGAAGCCTGAAACTCCTGAAAAAGTATCAATTCCAATTACAACCCGTCAACCACAGAGCTACAGCAACAACAAATATGCGTCAAATGCTTTTACCCTTCGGGAACAAGAAAACTCAGGAAGCTCGCCAACAGATGTCACTACTAGTCCCAAAACTTCATTACTGTCTGAGGAAAAATCTATAAAACACAACATTCTAATTTTAGGCGACGAACAAGTGCTTGGATTGGCGAAAAAAATATTAGCATATAGAAAAAATAAATGGAACGACAGATACAAACCATTTGCATTTATCAAACCAAACACTTCTTCTTCGGTAGCTCTGCAACAATGTATCAATAGTAAACAAGGTTTTACAAAAAATGATTATGTGATAATATGTTCTGGCAGCCACGATAAAAATCCAAAGAAAATGATTTCAAACCTCAGTATAGCGCTGCATGAATTACAGAACACAAATGTAATTATATTGCCAATAAAGAAAAGCAGGTTTCTTAATGTAACTAAACTAAACACGGAACTGAAATTGCTTAGTATGAACTTTACCAACTGTTGTTTTATCGATATCAATGTAAACCAAAAAAATGATCAATTTTTAGATAATTTATGTTTGAAAATTAATGTTACTATAGACTATCCTGCCTATGAGACACGCTTCTTAAAACACGTAGCAAGAGCACATACCAAATCATTACCTTGTAATACCCTCCCGCGTTTAAAAACCTTTAGAGTTATAAACAATTCGAAAAACGCTAAGGGCACTATCCCATACTATTTCAAAATTATACCGAAAACGAATGTTGAAAACTCTATTCCCCTTACTAGCATGCAAGCTGCAACTAAATCAGGTTCCCAAAACAAACAGTTTTTTCGTTCCTAAATGTACTAATAATAGCTTTACACTCTTTCACCAAAATTTCGCAGGTTTACTTAATAAATCAAATAATCTTCAAGTAATTCTTCAAGAGTTTGAAGATAAAAGTATGAACATTAGTGTAATATGTGCTACCGAAACTTTCCTTAAAATAGGGGACGAAAAAAACGTTAAGATCAAGGATTTTCAGTTAGCCGCTTCTTATTGTAGACCTAATCAAAGGAGAGGTGGAGCGTGCATATTAGTAAAGAAAAATATTCCCTTTCAAACAATTAAAATTAATGAATATGCTTCTTGCAAGAGCTTCGAATGTTGTGGAATCGAAATTAAAAGTAATAACTTAATAATATTATGTATTTATCGCACACCTGACTCTAAACAAGATATTTTTTTCACTAAATTGGAAGCCTTACTAGAGCGACTTTTAAAAAAAAAGGTTAAAAAGAAGGTTATTATTGCGGGGGATTTTAATATTAACACATTGAATTCTGATGGGTATTCTAAGAAATTAATAAATATCTTGCAATCTTATGATATCGACCTGCATATAAATGAACCTACACGACTTATCAAATGTATAGATCACATTGCCAGTAACTTTAAAAAAACCAAAGCTTCTGTACTTGATTTAGGTATATCAGACCATAGGGCACAAACAGCTGAATTTAAAATTAAAATTAAAAATACTACTTTGGAGTGGTTTGAAATAAGACGAGATTTTAATAAAGATAATGTTATAAAATTCTACGATTGCATTAAATCTTTATCTTTTTCAGACATTTTAACAGATAGTATTACTGATAGTGCTTTCAATAAATTTCATTCTCTTTTCTCCTTGCTCTACAATTTATGCTTTCCAAAAATCAAGATTAAAATTAGCAGAAAATCAAACAAAACAAAATGGATCACTAAAGGTATTAAAAAATGCTGTAAGACAAAGAGACAGCTATACAAATCATATCAAGCAGCAAATAAAAATAATAAAGCTTTGCATAGCCATGAATATAAAATGTACTCAAAAATATTAAAACGATGTATAGATGGTCTTCAGAAACAAGGTAATTTACAATATATTACCAATTCAAAACACAAGTCAAGAGCCATCTGGAAAATTTTAACTACTCAAGTATCTGATACCCCATTAACAACGGACTTTGAGGAAGTTTGCTCTAATGGTTTAACGGTTGTAAAACCATCTGAAGTAGCTAACACATTGAACAAACATTTTATAGAAACTACTAACATAACCCTTAAAAATAATAATGATAGCCCCAATAAACCCGCTCTTGATCACTGTCATTCCAGCATGTTCTTCAACCCTACTAGTTCAGACGAAATTCAAAAAATCATAATTGGGCTTAAAAACAGCAACTCAGTTGGATACGACGACATTCCCACTAAAATAGTTAAATTAGTATCTGGACCAATAGCCAAAGTCTTGAGCCATATAGTAAATTTATCTCTTAGTGAAGGAGTTTTTCCAAAAGCATTAAAAATTTCAAAAATTAAACCGCTTTTTAAGAATGGAGACAAAAAAAATCCTAGCAATTATAGACCAATTGCCTTAATACCGGTCTTTTCCAAGGTTTTCGAAAAAGTAGTGCACACTCGACTTGTTAACTTTGTAGAGAAAATGAACATTATCAAAAATGAACAACACGGATTTCGGCAGAAACATAATACAGCTCTGGCCAATTACACCTTGGTACAAAATGTTATCGAAAGTCTTGACTCTAGAACTCCGGTAGTTGCACTATCTTTAGATATGAGCAAAGCATTCGATTTTGTAGAACATGATAAACTCATACGGAAATTGGAATGTTACGGAATTAGAGGATCAGTTATGGATTGGTTCACTAGCTATTTAAGTAACAGGTCTCAATATGTAGTAATTAATAAAATAGAAAGAAATGGCAACAAATATGAAAACAACGAATACGAATCAGATTTAAAAGAAAACAAATTTGGTGTGCCGCAAGGCAGCATCTTAGGACCAATTTTATTTATACTCTATATTAATGACCTTCCCAATGTTACAAAACACAAGTCAGTTCTCTTTGCCGATGATACTACATTCATTATCAAATCTAAAAATAAAGAACACCTTGAACAGGAATTAAACTTAACTTTAACAGCAGCCACTAAATGGTTAAAAGAAAATAATTTAAGAATCAATATAGACAAGACTAAAGTAATACAGTTCCACACACATCAATCTCCTAAAACAGACATTTATATAAACTATGAAGGGCAAATTATCAAGACTGTTAATACAATAAAATTTTTAGGCATAATTCTAGACACAAACTGTACATGGAAGCCTCATATAGAACATGTTTGTAGTAGACTCAGCCGATACGTCTTTGCCCTTCGTCGGCTGCGAGAAACTGTATCAACCGAGGTTGCTATGCAAGCGTATTATGCTTATGTGGTTTCTATCTTACATTATGGTCTTATTATCTGGGGAAACTCTACAGATATCAACATTGCCTTTAAAATACAAAAAAGTGTATCCGAGCAATGATTGGTGCTGACACTACAGATTCGTGTAGGCCCCTGTTTAAAAATTTTCAAATACTTACACTTACCGGTTTATATATCAAACAAATCTGCCTTTTTGTTAACACTTTGCACGCCGTTCACGAGGACCATTCGTTATGCAGTTTTGCCGCCATTTCGCCGGCCATTTAAATAACTGCCACGCGTAATTCGCCGATAACGAATACCACTCGTTACACTTTTTCTCTTAGAGTCGCGGATGACGAATAGTACTCGTGATCAAATTCCATACTGTTTGTATCAAAATAACGAGAACAGTTCGTGATCCGCTTGGTAGCAACGTATAGAGGAACGATTTAGCTACACGCACACATACAATTCATTAACGTATTTGGTTGGAGGTGGCGTGACAATGCGTCGGCCCGCGCTGTCTCGCCAGTGCGCCGCAAAGTTTGTGCTGACACCATAAAGAAGCAAACTGGTAAACGTGGACGCAAAGAAACAATTTTTTATTGTCCTGACTGTTCAGTACCATTATGTAATTACCCTTGCTTCAAAAAATATCACACACAAAAAGATTATACTGTATAAAAGCAAGAGCAAACACATGTTAGAGTTTTTTTTTTTTCAAAAAACGTGTTCACTTTACTATAGTTTCAAAATAAAAATAAATATGTAAGCACATTGTTTTAATTTTACCCTAAAAATATATAAAATCACCTTCCAAATACAAAAAGAATTGTTCCTATATATACGCTAATAATTTTTTTATAAATCTTAAAATATCACCGAAAAACGCCGGCGAACCGCAGATGACGCTTTAAAAAACCCGCGGCGTACTTGGGCGCAAGAGCATCACGAGTGGAGCTCGTGATCGGCTGTCGGAGTGCGGCATTGGATTATAACGTCGGCGTTCAAAGTGTTAAAGATCATCCACATTTCTTTCAAATCCGTCAAATTTTTACAGAAAAATCACTACGAAAACGACCTTTCAACTTATTACAACTCCCATTCGGCAGATTATCTTTGTTTAAGAATAACAGTTCTGCTATGGCAATAAAAATCTTTAATGCCTTACCGGAACACCTAAGGAAGCTCTCAGGCACCACTTTTAAAAGCAAGCTTCATTCATGGCTGATAGAGCACACTTTTTATTCCCTGAATGAGTATTTTACACACGAGTCTACTCCCACATAAATTATTTAAATACCTTGTTACGCGTTGTTTTTTATTTCTTCTTTCTGTGTTACTTTTATTCTACTACTTGTTACTTGTTATTTACTAAGAATATTGTGCAATAATTTAATAATTACTTAAAGTATAAACTAGTGATTTATGTGGTCTAAGTTAATGCTATAAATTAATAAATATTTGTATGCTACTGCTAGCAAATTTTGGCGCACTCTTGTCTAAACCATAAGATCGTTATTGTACCTAAAATTTTACAAATAAACTTTTGAGTTTGAGTTTGAGTTTGAGTTTGAGAATTATGGTGAAGCGAGCTCTAATCGCGCCGTCTTACCCGGATCGCTGTTCCTGCGGTTAGCTTCCTTGTTGAGCATTGAAATGCGGACCACCTCGCATTTCAATGAGTTAGGTTATGTTAGGCTAGTTTAGTGTTAGTTTTAGTTTTAAGTGGTGAATAATGAAAATTTAATATATGAAGAATTGTCTGTATGGCGTACAGCCAAGGACGTAAAACTTGTATTTAAAAAAAAACAATGTTGACATTGACGTTTTTTGTTTTGACTTTTGTGTTTTGTTGTGCAATCGACTCAAGTTTAAAATATCTACAAATTTTAAATTAAAATTAACAATATTAGGGGCATGAGTGCAGAAACCCCAGCGGAAGCTCGGGTACCAAAGGACTGCCTGGGCTGCCGACTCGTCGGCGCCGCCGGGCTTGTCGGCATTGGAGGTTACCTCGCCAACATTGCGTGGAAAAACAATACTTTTATTGGAAGAGTAACTTTTTCCACCATGTCTTTAGGTAATTATTCATTATTATCATCAGCTTGTAACCGGTCGCTGTGGAAAACCGTGGGGGATGCCTATGTTCAGGAATGGACGGCCTGGCAAGATGTAAACAGTCAAGCGAAGCATTTGCCCTCTCGTTTTTAAGCGTTAGAGCTTCCTTTATAATGCTTGAATAAGTAATAGTGCTTAAGTCACACCACTCAAAGAATCCAGACATATTTTTATTATATTTATTTCTAACAAGTAATTGAGTTTCAGATTTTTTGTCACTGTATCGTTGCCGTAGAGTGAAAACCTTGTATGTGTTTTTGAGTAAACTTTTTAGGAGGTGAAGAAAACCGTCTGGGGAAAAAAAATTGAACTACGTAGATCTTTGTTTTATCTTTGTTTAAATTGTTATTGTGAGTAAAACTAAAGTTTGTTGAAACGTGATTAATGTATATGCATATACACTTAATAATGTATATTCACTTTGAACGTCTGTTTTCACGATTTTAACATGCTCCAACCTGTTGTCTCGAGGTAATCACACCAGACTAGTTTACGCGAGCGAATTCGAGGTTCTCATTGAACATCATAGACTGCGCTATTTGTATCAGATAGCGTGTGAGTTAATCTAGAATGTGCATCGCGAGGTTTTCTTTCAAATAACGTAATAATAAAAAATGAGCAAAATTGCACTCCCGAGGTTTTCACTCTACGGCGACGGTATGCTATTTGATTATCTTGATAATAATAAATTGAGTGCATATTTACGCTGCAGTTGCAGGCATGCAGCATCAATATTATTTTAAGAACTCTTGTAATACTTAGTGAGCAAAATAAAAATTTGATTTGATTTGACAAGTGCAAATAACAAGGTAACAAATTTCTGGAACTAAGTTTCTTTCTATGACCAACAAGCTTAGTTAAAGATATGCTATTGTCTTTTACCCAACTAAGCTTCAACTGAATGAGAAAAAAGTAGTTAACAAATAGGCCGACACACTTTTGAATTTTAACTGTAGGTACAATTATTGATTTCATAAAGTAAACCAAATGATTTGTTTGTTCCAGCCTTTGTCAGTCTTGGGGTGGCAAGATATCAACAAAAGTATCCATTCGAAAAAAAGGAAAACCAAATGTAACAATATTTGATAAATTTTTATGATGTTAAAAAAGCATTTAGTAAGGTAAAATGTAAATATATTCTAACTTAGAAACACATAGTGTGTTGTTTGTTGTTCCAATCAAGACATTCTAATAACATTACATAGCTATTATTTTATAGGATCCAAAATGTGTATGATGTGTAGATTATTAGTTAATTTAATTTAATATATACAGGGTGTTGTTTTGGTCAGTGACATCCAACTCAGGAATGATAATATGAGTTATGCTTATTCTAAAAAAAATGTTTCCTTAAAATTCTTAGCAAGTTTAATACAAGAAAACCTCTTCACAACATTAAAAAAAAATACAAACCGAATGGGAAAACTTGCATCCTAGCGCATAGCTAGCGCTTATCTACATAATACTATGCCGTAGCTAGTAAGCTATGAAGAGGCTACCTGGTGTTGTTAATTTAGACTCGATTGCTGTACCACATAAAAAAAATACTTTTCAATATTGAAGCGGTTGCAGGCAACCACATAACAATCTCTCGTTCACATACGCTTGAGGGTTAAATATTTTTTTTGGCATCAGTATCATTTGTACAGTTGAGTCGCTCGTCGCTGACCAAAACAACACCCTGTAAGTATAAAATATTATATTTACTTTATGATAAAGCTGTACATAAGTGCGTGAGGATATAAAAGAGGATACACCTATAAATAAGTTTACAGCTCCTATACTCATAAGATGAACATTTAAGACTAAAGCAGCTACCTAACAGTGCCATGAAAAACCATATCATGATTTTGATGATTAACTTGTTATTGGACAACTAATGAGCAGTTTTTTTGTATCCATGCATGACTAGTGCATTCGTCACAGACAGGTGTAAAAGGTAAAGAAACAAGGAATTAAAAAAGAATGGAGTGGAATGAATGAAATGGGATCATTGTTGACAAACAAATTGACAGTTGAAAATACAACTACCAATGAGCAGTATTCTCCCACCACTTTTTATCTCTCAATAGATGGCAGTAGGATAGCTTTAGGAACATTTTTTTCACGTTGGCGGAAAATCATAGACAAAAAAATGTGTAAGTTAGTAGGTACCTATTTTAAAATATGTTAAGGTTTTCATTTACTTAAGGATCACATTAATATTGTTTTACTGTTTATTATTTAAGTTGTCGAAAAGCAATTAATTAAGCCGTTTCCATGAGTATACGACAGTTTTACTTCCTAGCGACGAGACGACGTAAAAAAGTCTTTGGAAAATGCACAGCGCCTCTAGCGGTCACTGACAGAACTAAAATTTTCCATAAAAAAAGTTACCGTCGGTATCGAGTAAACTCATGGTAACGGTACTGCTATATACTTAAATAAAGATTTAAAAGTTATTCAAAGTAGCATTAGCGCCATCTCTCGATGATATAAACATCTCATGACAAGAAAACTGCACATTGGGTTTCTATTCGCATTATACATGGTGCCTCATTTTTGCACATCTGGCGGACACTGGTTATATTTTTTTTTAATTTTCTGTTTAATTTATTTAAAGACTTTATTGCACAAATTTAGTGTACAAAGGTGGACTTAATGCTAAAAGCATTCTCACAGTTCATGATACTTTTATTGCAGTTATGTTATGTTTATCTAAAAGGTCTCTATGTATATGGCTATGGTATGGCTAAGCTATATCCAGTGTTAGCTAAGATGCATTCTTTTAGACTACCTGGAAATTTCGTTTAAAGAAAAATACTAATAGATGACAGTAATCAGTGAAATTTGTCGTCCTAATGTTGATTTGTGATTTGTCAAAAAATTCACACTAGTGTGGAAAATTGGACATTTGGTCCATTTGAATGTGAATGTGTGTACACTTTTCCACATCAGTGGGGATTTGTATAAATTGATTGCTTCAGACTGTTGAGTATGAAATCAATAGCTATTTAAATTTTTTCATAGTTCCACTCACTATATCTACGAAATTCCTGATTATAAATACTCAATTTACAAAACAAAGCTACAAAATTTCATTAAATTACAACACCTCACAAAAAAATATCTGTGAATAGTATTTTGATCAATGTAGTAGTAGTATTAATGTAAACGCCAGAATCTGCAAAAAAACGTTTGTTTGCGAAAACATGCCCTAATTAAAAAAAAAAAACACTTAATATTTATGAAGTTTTTACCAAATATTATAAAAACGTTTCTAGAAAAGTGGAACAATAATTTGTCAGTTTTTACACTTATCGCCAGTTTGGATAAATCAACAAAAAGTACAACTTTCCACATTAGTGTGGATTTCTTGTGTGGAAAATCGGAATAACCCTATTTGTGGCTTGTGCCACGACAATTTGAACGGCAGATTCTCGTCTTCACGCACAACACGGTATAATGAGAGCGCGCCATTTTCCTTTTGAACTCACGCCATCTGCTATTCGTGTGTGACATCTCTTGCTTCAGTTTGCGCCTTCAGCTACAGACATCCAGAGACCTTTCTCGCTAGAATGTTTGTGAATTTAATTTTCATTCAGCTGGCATAACAAAAGGGGCGCTTTTCTGAAATAATATGGCAAGTAGGCTTTCAACCAAAAAGCCAACAACTGAGTGGTTCACACTTGGCGTCCTAAGCAAAACCAAATGGTAACTAAGTTATGGTAAGTAGTCTAATCAGAGTTATTAAACTTTAACTTAAACTAGCACCATAGCAGTTGTTGGCTATTAGTCGACTAGCAACCCATAAAATTACCTAAATAAATAATTAGATTTTGTTAAATGTTTACAACATTCCCCTTAGCCTGTAGACCCCCAATCGATTTTATGTAAACCTTGGATGTCTTGTTACAGCAAAATATTGTTCTCCATCGCCTCGGTAACAATGTAATTACTTGTAACATAACATAGCGGTTTTCTCTCCCTAGTCGACATCTAACGTAACAAGTTTATTGAATTACGCGGGTCTACATTGTATGCTTAAGACAACTATGCCATTCTCCTTTTCCTAACACACACAGGTCGAATAGATAACCTTTCCTTTAAAGTTGGTTATTTTTTTATTTATTATTAGGTACACTAACAGATTAAAATAAAAACATTCACTCAATATAATGCAATATTTTGCTCCTAAAACTAGACGGTAATCTATAAATGGTATAGGTACACCATGATTAATTCTAATGATAGATGAACAGACCGAAAATAAAATTAAAGAAAATTAAGACAAGTAAATTTTATTACGAGACTAAAAGTATAATAAAAAACCGACTTCAAAACCAAAATGCACTAAAAAGTCTTAAATAAACTCTTCACCATTGAAAGGAAAGGAATCCGTTTTAGGCAAACAATTTCTTTTTGGAGTCGGTGCTGTGATAGTTGATGCTTGATGGTCAAAGTGATGGCACCGACTCCAAAAAGAATTTGTTTGCCTAAAACGAATTCCTTTCCTTTCAATGGTACAGAGTTTATTTAAGACTTTTTAGTGAATTTTGGTTTTGAAGTCGGCTTTTACTTTTTAAAAAAGTTTATTTTATTTATTCATTTTTAGTGATTACATAAGAGGGGGGGGGGAGTTGCACCGTATGATTCTATTTTTTAAGAAGCTACAAATTACCTATCATAAGTTCCGTCATTATAATTACTGAACTCCTAAGCGTTAAGGAGTTCCACCATCAGCTCAGCCCCATAAGATGTTGACTATCAGACGTAACAACACGTCAACATTAAGATTCTAGTAAAGAAACACTATACGTGCCTTTAAAATTTGAGGGTTTCCCTCGATTACACCAAGATCCCATCATCAGATCCCAAAATGGAAAAAAGGGGACCAACTAGAAGGTACACCCTTCAAGTACGCGAAAAAAATTTTCTATTCGGTCGACAAACGACTGAGATATGAGGTAACAAACATACAAAAAAAACATACAGTCGAATTGATAACCTCCTCCTTTTTTGAAGTCGGTTAAAAACAACCGGCCACGTGCGAGTCAGACTCACGCACTGAGGGTTCCGTGCCAACTTTAACTGAATTAGGTAATCCACTTACTTCCACTTAGTTAAATACCACAATATTTTGTTGACCGCTAACATAACTTTGTTTTTAGTGTTTTTATAAAGAACAAAGTTATGTTTGCGGTTGTTGAAAATGTGCTATATCTCAAAAACTTCTCGTTCGATCCCGTCCAAACCAATTTTCGTTGAAGTATTTGTTAAAATCTACATTATATTTTTTATTCAAAATTTACACTCTCTTAGTTTAGAAATTAGATGGGGAGGCCCATTTTAGCACTTTGCAAGCGTCTAGCTATAAAACGTTAAACTTTAAAAGAAAATGGTTTTAGAAACCTCCATTTCATTTTAAAAGATCTATCCATAGACGCATAGGTTTGACTGAAAAAAAAACAGTTTAAGTTTCATCATCAGTTTCAAAAATAAAATAAAATTGGTTTATTTCAGACTATTTGTCCATATATTGTTAGTAACAAAAACAGAAAGAAACTCAAAGCTATGTTAGTATAATAGTTTTCTTAAATCTTAACTTAAATATTGCCTGGACTACGCGACACTCCGGCTACATGTGTGTGTATACCAAGTGCCGAAGTATCGGACAGTAAGACTTGGCACTTATTGTATTAAGAATGGTGTCGGAGCTCCCCCGCACCGCACGCAGAAGGGATGCGATTCGCTTACACATCGCGGTGTGAAAACCCCTCTTAAATATATATATTTTGTATGAGAATCGTAAAGCGGTTAACAAGATACATATTCGTACTAAATTTCAACAGTGTGATGCTTATAGTTACAGAATAAAGTGTCTGTGACATACGGACGGACAGACAGACAGACTTGACGAAACTATAAGGGTTCCGTTTTTTGCCATTCGGCAACCCTAAAAAGAGAACAGAAGACCTAGTTTTTAAGAAACTTTGTAACAGCATTTTTGAAAAACGGAACACCTAAAAAGTTATAATATAAAAACAAAAGGTTACAAAAGGAATAATATGAACACAATCGCCTTTGCGTTGCATGTTGTATTACAATGAGACTTACACATGAGTTGACATCACTAAGGAATTTGTGTTTCTATAAATAAGAAAAATAAATAAATATTGAACACCAATCACATACATTGCTCTGATTGATCCCAAAGTAAGTAGCCAATGCACTTGTGCTTGTGGAAATCAGACACAACGATGGTACCACAACACTCAGACTTGATACAATATAGAAAATAATGATGTCTACATTGACCCGACCGGGAATCGAACGGCCTTGGAGCGGCGACGCCTTGAAATGCAGCGGCGTGCTTAGCTAGCTAGCTAGCTAACTACTCGGAGTTCGTCGAGTCTAGACCGGTCCATGTCTAATTTTCAAAAAGTATCAGTGGCCAACAGATGAGCTATTCTTAGTGTGCTAAAAATGGGACAACCTGAATAATGCCTGTAACTCCAAACTGAGTAAAAAAGTTTAAATTACATTTTTCTTTGACAAAATCTGAAATTAAAAATTGCAAAGTATTTACAAAATAAGTTGTCACGGTCATGAATATTTAATAACGGTAACTTGAAATCGCAAACAAATTCTTCGGGCGTTTACAGAGTTCTTTGAGATTCTGCTCGCGTCTTGCCAATATGTAAACAAATTCGCTTCATTATTTAGCATTAAACAAAATCGTAGAGTTGTTATTTTCGCAAGGCGGGCTGGTAAATAATTCCTGAAGAGAGCGTGCAGAGTCAACAGACGGTAGTTTCTTAAAATGTTTCATCATGTTTTGTTTGTTTACTTTATTAGTTTCAGTGTTGCAGGTTTAATTTCTCAAGGGGGTTTTATTGGAAAATAATTCAACCACAGTTACGGTCTATAGCAAAACGATTTTCAGAAGCAGTGACTTACACGCTTGATCTAAGTCAGACTACCTATTAGATTCGGAAGCGTAAAAAATATCTTCACAGTAAATTTCCGGGAAAAAACCTGCAGCTTAACCAAAGCTGACCAACGAACCCGATTGTATTTCTTTCTCAAGATATTTTCTGTAACCCACGCAACGTCTTTTTAGTCGCTGACAGGCCTCCCTGCCTGCGGGAGGTCATGGTTTAATATAATAGGATTATCAACGTCTATTTGGACCGACAAAAAATAACTCTTTCATATTCCTGGTAGTAAATATAAGAATTGAAAAATTATGAATATAAAAATAAATTGCTAAATCGATAGTGATGAACGAGGTCTTGGTTTAATATAATAGGATTATCAACGTCTATTCGGACCAAAAAAATAACTCTTCCATATTCCTGTAGTAAATATTTGAATTGAGAAATTATGAATATAAAACAAAAGAATAAATCGATATTGATGAACTTTAAAACTAATTTATTGGGCCATGGAGAATGACGTTCGACGGCGAATAAGCTAGTGTGCAATGCATTCAATACTAACCTTGCAAATATAGGGCTCGTATTTTTTCAAAACATATTTGCTACTTGCTACATCTAAACCTTATATTTTAATGATAGGTATAAATATTAGACTGAGTCTAATATTTATACCGTTTCACAATCGACGAATAAATAAGCACTAACCAACGAATAATTGAAAAATATGGAGAGTCCATCGAAATGGCGAAATTACGGATGGAGTAATAATTTCCGTAGTATCGTTGTTTTCACCTAACTTTGCTTTTTTTTTCTCATTGCTTAAAGATTGTTCCCGTTAATATTTTAAAACGGAACGGATGATAGGATCTTGGTGAAATCGAGAGGAAAACCTCGCATTTTAAAGTCATATTTAGTGTTTTTGTACTAGAATGTTAATGGAGACTTGTTGTTGCGTCTGATAGTCGACATTATGTGGAGCTGAGCTGATGGTAAAACTCCTAAACGCATTGCGATTCAGTGATTTTAATGACAGAACTTATGATAGACAATTTGTAGCTTATTAATGAACAGACTCAATAGTTGCAAATGAAATTAAATATAAAAAAAATGAAATATCCGACTTCAAAACCAAAATGCACTAAAAAATCTTATACTTGTTTCTGAAGTTTACGCGAATATTACTCATCGAAATAAAACAACTTTTTTACGGATTAACTTTTCGCGAGTTTATTAATTTTATCCCGACGTTTCGAACACTTTACAGCGTTCGTGGTCACGGGTAGACTAAGATGTTATTTGTCATTTACAGAGTTTTGAAAAAATATACACTACCGTCACTCATATTATTAATTAACGTTCCTATCCACGCAGAAAGAGCTAACTGTGTCTTGTGATCTTGCAGTGAGTGGTCTAGCTTGGGTCCTAGTTAGAACTGGATCCCATGCAGGTGGAATTTTCCAACCATCTTCTCTGTTAAAATTTGGATGTTTTCTTATTTCTATAGCTTCGCGTAGCATACGTGGAATGAACCGACGTTCTTTTGACAGTACTTTAGGTTGGTCAAAACGTATGAAGTGGTTGGGTTTGTTTCTGCAGTGTGTGAACATGCCTTAGACAAACCCAACCACTTCATACGTTTTGACCAACCTAAAGTACTGTCAAAAGAACGTCGGTTCATTCCACGTATGCTACGCGAAGCTATAGAAATAAGAAAACATCCAAATTTTAACAGAGAAGATGGTTGGAAAATTCCACCTGCATGGGATCCAGTTCTAACTAGGACCCAAGCTAGACCACTCACTGCAAGATCACAAGACACAGTTAGCTCTTTCTGCGTGGATAAGAACGTTAATTAATAATATGAGTGACGGTAGTGTATATTTTTCAAAACTCTGTAAATGACAAATAACATCTTAGTCTACCCGTGACCACGAACGCTGTAAAGTGTTCGAAACGTCGGGATAAAATTAATAAACTCGCGAAAAGTTAATCCGTAAAAAAGTTGTTTTATTTCGATAAAAAATCTTAAATAAACTCTTCACCCTTTAAAGGAAAAGACTCCATTTTAGACAAACCATTTATTTTTGGAATCAATGCGGTGCAATTTCTTAAGCCTTTTCAAGCATCTATCTAAGGCACCGACTCCAAAAAGAAATTGTTCGCCTAAAATAGAGTTCTTACCTTTAGAGAGTAAGGAGTTTATTTAAGACTGTTTAGTGTATTTTGGTTTTGATGTCGGTTTTTAGTTTTTTTAAAGTTTTTTTTTTGTTTTCGAGTATCAACTCACTTTAAACTACTTAAAAATTACTATAGCTCATTTGTTCCTTTATCGCTTAACACGGGGAAAAAATGTTTGTTACTTAATTATTTTACGTGTAAAAATTGCGTTGGTAAACCGCAACGGGTGTAATTTAAATGAATTCATGAAATATTTCCGTTGATGGCGAGCTTAAGCCGGTTTCTTTAATAAAAGCCTTTCAGAAAATTCCAACGTGTTTATAATTGTACACTGGTACAATACAAGTACCCACTTTGTAGGTCAGTACGTTCTTAGGTAGGGTACTGGTTATTTTGACCTACAATTGTTTTAAAGTTCAATCGTCAAGTTCAATTATCGTGACTTATGCGTGGTTGGGCTTCATTTCGGTAACTCAATTTTGAAAGAACATGTTGTTAACCTACCTTTTTAGGTGAGTAGATACTTATTTTATACAGGTAAGGAAGAAACAAAGAATATGATACTTACTCACTTAGGTATTTTTAGGATTTCGTACCTCGAAAGAAAAAAAAATCAGACTTGCTGTCCGTCCGTCTGTCAGCTTCAAAAATGCGTGGAGGTATTAAATAGAAATTCATATGAGATACTCAGATCTATAATACCTTTAAGCTGTAACAAAATCAAACTTCTATGTCAGCGCAATCAAAGGTAACAATAATTAAAGCTACATGTTTTCAAACACGCCACTACTCGCAGGGAATCAAAACTAAATGGTACTTCCAGTCTGCTTAGAATGCTGAAATTTAGCATGAAGCAATGTTTTATAGCACATTATAAAATAAAAAATCTGAATTACGCAACCCTCGGTGCGCGAGTCTGACTCGTACTTGGCTGGTTTCTATTGCAGAGTCAAACATTCAAATCGCGTACTGTTTTAATCCTATCTCTCGGCAATTGAAATAAGTCGTCTTACATGTTGAAATATGTAGCTAGATTAAATAACCAAACAATCCAATTACTATCGTATTCAAAACATCTACTTGTGGATTTTTGCCCTTTGCGTCAACATCAAAGAACAAGATTAGGCAATCTTACGAGGCGAGTTTCGTCGAATGCGTGGACTCCGAGGGCGCAAAAAGAGTATAGCATTCAGAAAGAAACCAGTGTAGAGGAACGGAATCATCATATGCGTAGGGCTGCTAATACCGAGTTAAATAAAGGGTATTATACTGGGTGTTTTGGTAAGTGTCATCCAACTCGGGGATAATATGAGTTATGCTTATACTAAAAAACAATTCAATTCGTGTGCAAG
The DNA here is from genome assembly GCA_963924145.1 of Pyrausta purpuralis. Classification (NCBI taxonomy): domain Eukaryota; kingdom Metazoa; phylum Arthropoda; class Insecta; order Lepidoptera; family Crambidae; genus Pyrausta; species Pyrausta purpuralis. The sequence continues at coordinate 18,981,433 of OZ001645.1, read as the reverse complement.
TTTTATTAAAGAAAATCTCTTCACAACATTTCCAAAAAAAAACGAATGGGGAAACTCAACGTATCTATGAAATACTACGCCATAACTGGTAGGTAAGCTACGATGAGGCGCCCTGGTGGTGGTAGTTTTGACTCGCTTGCTAGTATTGCAAATATATTTTTTTGTATTTTTTTTAATTAAAAAATTTTGTTCAAACTATTTTTGGCATCAGTATCGTTTGTACAACCACCTACCTACCTGAGTCGCTCGTCGCTGACAAAAACAACACCCCTTACTACCTACCCCTGTAGACATTAGTACACACACGATTCTATGGACAGAAAAAAGCATTTACATCATTCTTTCAAACACATCCCTCTTCCTGCAAATATTATAAATGCAATATACAATTTGTAAGGATGTATGGATATTTGTTTCACCTTCATGCTACAACGCCTGAATAGATTTTGATGAAACCTAACAACAATATAACCTATATATTGAATAGCACACATGCAGTAATAACTACGGGAGGTGAAAGCATTTTTTGCCCCTATGGTGGTTAGACGAGTGAGACCTCGACTATACATTGTCCCACTGTAAACCCTTAGATAGATATACAGGGTGTTATTTTGGTCAGCGACGCCCGACTCAGGAGTGGTTGTATAAACGATACTTATGCCAAAAATAAATATTTAAAAAAACATTTTTAATGTCAAAAACTCCATCATTTCTTCATTACGATACTAGTGAGTGAGTCAAAACTACCAACGCCAGATCGCCTCTTCGTAGCTTACAAGCTACGGCGTAGTTTTCGTAGATAAGCGCGAGCTACGTAGAGAGTGCGAGTTTCCCCATTCGTTTTTTTGTAAATGTTTTAAAGGGGTTTTCTTTTTTTATTGCGATACTAGTGAGCGAGTCAAAACTACCAACGCTGGGTCGCCTCTTCGTAGCTTACAAGCTACGGCGTATTATTTCATAGATAAGTGCAAGCTACGTAGAGAGTGCGAGTTTCCTCATTATCTTTTTTCAAATGTTTTAAAGAGGTTTTCTTTTATAAAACTTGCATATTATTTAAGGAAAATATTTTTTTAGAATAAGGATATTATCACTATATCACACAGACTCATATTATCATCTCTGAGTTAGTTGTTAGAATATAACTGAGTTATATCTGAGTTAGTTGTTAGTTGTTGTATAATAAAACAAAAACTTTGCCATAACTTCAGTTTTGAGGCTAGAGTAAAGTATTGTAGCTACTTGCAATATGAACAAGCCAGCTTTTATTATTATCGTTGACGTTTATCAGCATTAGGAAGCAGATCATTCTATTCATTAGACCTCTAAGTAGGTTGAATTCGACAAAACAGACAAAAATGCGCGTAATTATTCGAAGAATGATTTTGATCCTCGATTTTACACTCAAATAACTCATAAATTTTTTGATGTAAAAATGTAAGAAGTATTACTAGAAGTCGCATAATAGAACGAATGTTTGAACTGGAGGAGAACTGGGCTGGGAGTCTATTTGTTTATTAGGGTCTTTTTATTTATTACCTTTTATTGTTTGCCCGACCAAAACAACTAGAACCAATGGGAACGGTAATGATTAAAATAGGTATACATGTATATTTATATCATTGTAAAACAATTGTATTAACAATACAAACTATTAACAAATATAACTTGATATAAGGAGTTTAGCTCTACGGTATTAAAAACAATCATTTACATACATAAAGATGAAAATAAGAAACCAAAAATTTGCACACTCCTTCTTGGGTAACCGGGCCAAACGCTCTTCAAATTGAGCTAACTATGGTATGGTATTTAAAAACATTCATTTTAATAGTTTACACAGAGCACGTAGAAAAATTAAATAAAATGGATAAATTTAAAAATCTCTTGTAAAATTCGGGATATTTTCCTACACTGGCAAACGCATTTATAAATTTGACAGCGTTAGTTCTGATTTTTGCCGTTGGCCAAAAGATCCATGTCGCACTGTACTTTGATTAGTTCTTATTTCACGCAACATGATGGGAAAAGGAGTTAGTTCCGTATAAAACGCGAGTTCTGGATCACTAGATTAGCAAAAATTATGTACTCTCGAATAACTAGCGATTTATTCTTGGATTAACATTTATTCTCGTTTGGTCGAGTCCACCCTAAGAAGCCACTTTGATAGGTGATTACTTCTGCCAGCCTAAAAACAGCACCTTACTACCTATTACCTTAATACCTATTTGATTAGCAAAAGTCACGATATCAGTATCACTAGAGCTTAACCCTTATCACGGCACAGGCAGCCCTAATCGAGACACAGATCACGACCATCGGGTAAACACGGCGTAATGATAAGACTCCGTCGCCGACCAGTCGCCCGCGCCCGCCCGCCCAGCGCACGTGTGCCGCCCGCCCAAAGAAACAAGTTACTTGTGACATCAAATTTATGGGTACGTGTTTTAATGTTTTACTTATTTGAATGCAGTTAAGAAGTTGATGATGTAGAGGGAAAGAAAATGAGATGTCAAAAACAAGTCAATGAAGACAAATGAATCGCGAAAGATGACGTCATTATAACTTCGGAAAAACATTCCTCTATAAGTTGTTGCGATACGCTTTTTGTTATGTTTTACTTCGGCTTTAAGATTATTTTTTTACCTTTAATAAACCGTGCTACTTTTTATTAAGTATTTAGTAAAAATGGTGTTGGTGAACTTTCGAACCAGGTCAATTAAATTAAAACGTCGTGACCAATCGGGCTCTGTAATCTGTATAATTTTACGACATGATCGTTGACACGGATTTCTAAAAACACAAGTCAGTTTTTCAACCATTTACGAATTGAACTTGATTATAATGTGTGTTGTTATGCAATTTTAACCTTTAAAGTACACACCATATCATGAATCTCGAACAGCGAATCACTTAATATTACCATAAAAGCGCGGCATGTAAAACGTCATCCCGAAATAGCCCCGTAAAATTGTTAAGCGCGAGTTTTCCACTTCCATGTGTACAAACAACGCCATATCTGTCCGGATCGATGTTCCAGTGTTCTATGTGGTTAATTTCGTTATCGCAGATAAGCAGCGGGTCGGCCGGCCCAGTGGGGCACCGTGGGGGTACGATGGCGTCGAGAAGATCGTGTCGAGTGAGGGGTTAAGGGCTGAACCTCCGGTGTTGGGGGCTAGTAACGCATGGAGCGCAGCCTGGGGTGCCGCAGGAGGCGCGGGGTCTGTGCTTCTGGTGGCAGCGTTGGTGCTGCTGTGGAGGAAGCCGAGGAAGCGAGAGCCACCGACACTGGCGCCGATGGAAGTCGCGCAAAACGTGAGTGTTATGTTTTTGTTTTTTTACTAACCTCATATAAGGTTTTCATTTGTTTCTTGAGTATGAGTGAATTTCCAAGAGAGTGGAAATTCACTCATATTAAACACAGATATATGCAAGGCAACTTACACTGAGTGTGTTGTGTTTCCACTGTTTTTTACTGAATTGAAATTTTACAAAAAACTGGTTCCATTTTATTTTTATATCCGTAGCTATATTCATTATGATTACAGCTGTATTTTCTGGTGGGAGAATGAGAGAAATCGAAGCCTGTTCCGCAAATAGCTTAGTTTCTACCGAGAGAGCTAGAAATGTACGCCTCTAATACCGCAACATTCAAAATGCGTTCCTGGAATGTAGTCCGTTCTGTCCACTGATACCGACGCAGCCCAAATACTATGGCTAAATGGATGACAACAAGGAATTTTAATAGCCTAGCTTCCCTTGAACTGTTTATTTAAGGCACTTTTATTAATGTTCTTATAAAAATAGCAGGTTTATTCTACTGTGCAAGTGATAATTTAGATAAGTAATAATTAAAAACACAATTAATGCCCGAAAGCCACGAGACTTAGAAACTATCTATCTATATAAAACTGACCGTTCGATTTCTATAAAGAGCTTGTAAAGCTTTAATATGGACAACTCAACGTGGTCAATACGTAACCCGAAACTACTGGAACTTAGCTTAAGGCTTTGACTGCCACGAAATTAGTCACCGATGACCAACATGGCGCTCAATGTATCTGGTGTTACCGTAATACATATTTTTCGGAGCGAGGATAATTTATGAACACGTGCTAGAGATACCTGCCTACATGTGTTCTGATCTTATAAGGCTGCGTTTCCACAGAAGCAAGGCAGGGCTAATCAGAGACGAAAAAAATTGCAATATGAACCTTTCAAGTCCAATCCTCTTAAGTTGAAAAAGTAGATTATTCACTATGGGAATAAAGTAATGTCTTACGGCACGGGCGCCTGCTTGAGTCACGAGCGAAACGAAAGGAGAAGCAAGGGAGGAACTAGTTTTATACTTTTTATTTATTTTCAAAACAATGAAAATTACCTTTTTATATTTTCCATGATAATAAGGTAATGAAACATGGTTTCCCGTGTCATACATTCAAATCAACAAGTAAGTCTTTGCACACTTTTTTCTTTATTTTTCTTCGAGGCGGGGTGTGGCTATCTTGATTATCGAATTATAACCACTTCGGTGCAATTTCGCGTACAGTGCCGCGATTATACGAGCTCGTCTTCCAAATTCAATCTCATACATCGGCCGCGTTGGATTTTCATACCATATTTTGCCCCGTAACCGGAGATGTGTCACTTTAAGTCAACAATACGTGACGTATAATCGAACAATTCTGAGCAAGTGAAGCGAAAAAGTGTTAGCGGAATGAAGTAGAATTAAAATAAAATGCAAATTAAAAATGCTTGAAGCATTGTCTGCTTGTCGGCTGGAGCAAAGCATTGTCATGCTATGCGATCCATGCTGAGAACATGTATATATGAAGCTTGCTGAGCACATATGTGCATGGAGCAAAGCCAAAACGGTCTGCTAGCAAAATGTATTCGTATCTCCCGCTCAGCTATATAAACGCACCCTTCTTTTTCATACACCGGTAGCCACTTGAGCCCTGGAAAGAAGTTGTTGAAGTTTCGAGTTACTTTAGAAGTTTGCATCCTTTATTAGAAAATTCGAACCCTGTTCTCCTTTTATTTTTTCAGGACAAAAGTATTGTTTGGTCGTAAATGCTTGATTTATGCTAAGAAACTTCTTAGCAGTCTTATGAATTTAGCTTACAAAGTATGCGTAATTTTATAAAGTAAAATTTTGCCCTATCTTTATCACTAAAATTCCCAATAATGTTAACAATTGTGCGTAAATGCGTATTTAAAAGTAATATTCTCTCTCAAGCATGGCTCAGCTGGGCATCCATACCGTCCTATCATTATGCAAATTTATTTTAAAACCAACTGATCCACAATAGAATTCCATTTGTATTATACGCGGCGAAGGCAATCTTCTATTACTCCCCCCCCCCCCCTCCCCCGTTTAAATTTCCGGATAAATTTCTTCCATAAATGGACTTCCAATTTCTGAGGAGTAGTAATTCTACACGATGCGTTTGTTCTATGTTTCTCTTGTAACAACGAATATAATGAGATTTGATTGCTGAAACATTAGACACCGATACAGTAGAATGGTGCCGCACTTTCAACGAAAATAGAGCTGAAGAACCTCGGGTAGTTAAATTAATGTTCAATAGCAATGTTTTCTGCGTTTTTCTATTTAAAAATTACTTAGGATTTGCCCTGAGTTTCGGAGAGCATGATAGCGTTTGTAGGTCCGTCGCATTATCGTTGAAATGTCGTCTCTCGACTAATACACACAATTAAATAGTTAATTACAATTTATAGGACCTTAATAATTACTCTGAGGACTTATTCTATGAGAAACGAAATCCTTCAATACGATAATTGTTTTGAAGATCCGATGTATTCTTACCGACTTCAAAAAAAGGAGGTAATCTATTCAATCGTATCTACGTATAGAAGCTATACCAGGCAAAAATTGTGACAAATACGACGACAAGATTATGACGTATTCCTTAAAATTTTGAATATGAAACCATTTGTTTGAGTTGATGACAAGTGGCATCAATTCATGGCGCACGAAATTTGTTCGTGGTGTCAGTTCTATACGCTAATAATAAGAGACCGGTTTTGGATAATATTCAGATTTAGCGATGTTTCATCATTTAGAAAAGCTGTCTTAGATGAATCCTTCCTAAAGAATACCCTTCTAAGTGAACCTTGAAATTAAAAGGAACTCTTTGTTTTACAAGTGTTCTTGACAGCAAACTTACGTTCTATTGTATCCATATATTACCTTCAAAGAAATCAAGAAAGTACGTCTCTTGTATGAATATTTATGAGTTGCACCTGGTTTCAATCAATAACTATTTAAATAAACTTCAGGTGCAATATCGACGATTATACTATAGTATATTACCGTATTGTACGTAATTCGCAGTCGGGTTTACATAGAAGTCATATTTTTTCTATATTGTCTCGGGTCTGGGTGTTGTGATGCCGATTTTGTGTCTAATTTCTTTATTTCCAAGTGCATTAACTACTTACTTTGGGATCAGAGCAATGTACCTACGTGATTGGTGTTCAATAATTATATATTTATTGATATACAGCAACTAGCGAACCCTCGCGAGTTTTAAGTTTGCTCTCTCCCCTTCTATCGCACAGTGATATTTTATAGCCTAAAGCCTTCCTCGATAAATAAGATATCCAACACAAAGAATTAATGAAATTGGTCCAGTAGTTGCTGAGATTGGCGCAATCAAACAAACAAAGAAACTCTTTACAATATTAGTATAGAATTTATACTTCCTTTTTTACCGAATTCAAAAAAAGGAGGTAATCAATTCAATAAGCTTACTGCCCTGCTGCTGGTCGTTCTGTTTTTTGCTGTTCTTCCTCTGAGCGGCCTTCGATTTATTCGGCTTTTTGGCCTTCATCTGGCCTTTTTTCTTACCGTTGGACCCTTGTTCGTTCTCGTCTGACGACTGGAATATCTGAAAACATGTTAGAATATCGTCACTTAGTCGACCACCCAGAAGTTGATATTTCCAGTGCATTATTAAAAATACAGAGTAAAACACAACATAATATAATCTGTGCTGAGATAGCTATAGTGACTGTGACTTACTAATTTTTCTACGTTTGTATGTGACACTGTTGAAGTTGGAAAATCGTTTCAGTGGTGTTTGGGAAATGGGAAATAAGGGAATCATGAAATAAAATTCAAAAAAAACGCCTGCAAAAATTTGTTTTCTGTCTATGAAGGAGAAACAAATTCTTTTGGAATCTATACATAATGTCAAGTTTACCTACACCAACAGTCTACATCACATCTTGCATGCAAAAAATTGTTTCCGAGACAGATAACAAACGCTATGTTTTAAGCTTATTAGTCCGGTTTGGAGGGAAGTTTAATTTCTTAAATTATTCACAAGATTATTTTAGTAATAGGTAACCATTTCGTCAAAAACATTGATAACTCTTTATGTTGTCTTGTGCTGGTTGACGCCACTGGCGATGTTTTTTGCGTATAACACAAGGATTTTTTATTTACTTCTCAAAAGAACGAGTATGTAAAAGTTAATAAATAGAAACATTTAGACATCGTGCTCTGCATTGTGACTGCGTGGGTCATATTAAAGTGCACAAGTGTGTGCGCAAACACAGGTGCACTTTTTATTCCTTTCACTCTCATAGCCTGATGGGACAGCAATGTGACATGATCGGAGAGAAAACAGGCGCAAGAGCAACGGTTTTACGTGCTCTCCGAGGCATGGGGGTGAAACACCGCCATTTTCCAAACTCCAGACTACGCTGAGGATTTCTGAACAGAAAAAACCTAGGTACATATTTTTGGCCCGATCCGGGGATCGAACCCTGGGCCCTCAAACCGCGGCAGCCACCAAGGCAGTTAAAAAAACACAAATTTGCAAGATAAACGCTTTTGTTACATTCTCATTGTTTTGCAGTCTTCGCTAGCCTTTGTCTGTGAAATAATATTTTAACCTGTATTGAGTGACACAAAGCTTTACGACAGTTGATCGGAAGTTGTATAGGTACCTAATGACGTTCACTAAAATAGACTTGTAAAGTACCTACCTTACTTACCTACAAGAATATTTACACCTGCTTAGTTTCAGTGCATACGTATTAATTAAAAAAACAATCATATAAGCCTATCTCAAGTATAACATTATTGCATTAACTTTAACGGATATCAGACTTAAAGAGCACATTAAACTAATCAGCAGAATGATGAGTGAAAAAAATATTTAAGAGAGAGAAATCTGAATAAAGTTCCTCGCCAAAAAAATGATTTTTTCTACGCAATGTGAGACATTAACATACAACTATTAGTTACGTATCTATTGCTTAAACTGAGATAAAAATAAATAGAATACAAGCTTCCAAACAAAAACAAAAGCCTTTTAAAACTCTGGCATGTGTACCCAGTCCTTCTTAAGTCGACATAAAGTTTAGCGCTCATTAAAGCCTGGCTTAATTGCCCTTTTTAAAGACCCGAGTTTATACGTGTAGTTAAGAACAGTATAAATAAACAAGCACGAAATAGAAATATCATATGTAAGTTTAATGCTGGAACAAATGAAAGATCTGCACAAATTACTTATCACTCTATAAATATTTACTAAAATTCATGTGACTAAAAAACAGTTGTTAACTGACTGCCGCCATGCGCTAAAACAAGCTAAATTCAGTCAAATGAAGCCTAATAGTAGATTATTCAATAAGGGAATAAAAAAGTGACGTACGGCATGGGCGCCATCTTGAGTCACGAGCGAAAAGAAAGAAGGACTATAATTTTGCCTCCCGAGCGAAGCGACAGAGTTATCATCCCGAGCTTAAGAAAAAACAATTAATTTGAGTTGTTTAGCCGATTTATGGAATAATTAGAAAGCGGTTTAGTAGTTTGAACATGATATTTTTTACTCCATAGTATTTCTTTTTCAACATATCTCAAAAACTATAAAACCGATTTTGATGAAACTTACACTGTTCCGATGGACAGACGACCTGGTGAAGATCGCAGGATCAAATTGGATACAGACCGTTTGTGATCGGTAATTCCGTGGCTGAGGCCTATGTTCGGAAGTGTACGTCCTTTAGCTAATAGTTAGGGAGGCGAGGTAGCTAAATGGCGTAATTCAACGGCGCCGTCGAGACCTATCAAAATCGAAAGATAAAATAATTTCGAAAAGAAAAGCTCGTATGGTAAAAACCATTTTAGCGGTGGGTTTGGCGTGTACGGTTTTTCAAAAATGTAAAAAAAAACAGTTACTTGGGCATTCTCGAGCGCGTCAGATATTCATACTACGTATGCCCCAAGTGCCTCTGATAACAACGGTATACTAATCTGCCGGTTTGCGTGGTGGGGGTAGGCATATAAAGTAGTCAAAAATGCAAAAAAAAAAAATTACTCGAGCGCGTCAGATTTTTGGAAGGGGTGTTAAGTAGGCCCCAAGGAAGCTCCCTTAAAAAAAACTGACGATTTTGGCGTGACCATAAGTTACGATGAATTTTTGAAAATGCAAAAAAAAATAGTTTTTTTGAAATACTCGAGCGCGTCAGATTTTCATAGGGGAGGTTCATCTCGGTATCCTGAAAGCATATTTTCTTAATCTGACAAAAATGTTGGTGGGTTCTCTTAATCTGACCGGAAAGGTTTTTTGGTTTCTTGTTTTTTCCTTTCTTCTTTCTTTTTAATAATTCTTCACTTCGTTTTGCTGACGGTACGTCCAAAAAACAATTTGAGGATCAACAGGTTATTGAATAATATACATACATGAAACTGTACATGTTAATAATACTTTTGTATACAGATACGCGGAACCTTTTCCAAGTCCACGAAAATTGTCGAGAAGCTTTAGAAAAAAAATTTTTTTTTGAGATTAATGTAATATAATTTAATCATCGTTATTTCATATTATTTTTTTAACACCCTCAGTTTTCAAGATATACTCAAAAAAACGGGAGTTTGAGCTTTTATGAAGCTTCAAGTCAAAAAGTTTTAACTTTGGACAAAAATGTAAAGAGACCTTTATTGTGTAAAATAAAATTACCTTTTTTGTTTATTTAAACTTTTTTTTTGTAAAATGTATCGTTCGCGACTTATATGCCGCAATGCGTTTTTCGGAAGACGAAATGACTCCTCCACACTCCTGGTCATGCGGAAACCGGCAGATTTTGTATTTTTAGTACGTTTTAGGTTATATTCTTCAAAATAAAAATAAAAAAAATCGCGCTCGAGAATGCCGGATTAACGTTTTTTTTTTACAAGTTCGCGACCCTATAACTCGGCGGCGTCAAGGACTTATCGTCAGATTAGTTAAATTTAGTCCTAAAACACTAAAATCAACCCCCAATATCTTAATCTGACGCGCTCGAGTATTACAGACTATCGATTTTTTTTACTAATCTGATCGTCTATCCTAGGCGCGCGTCACTACATACAGAGCTAAATACTTTACAAGGTTGTACTATTAGGTCCAAGGTATCTCTCATATCTTAAACTGCCACGCTCGAGTATTACCGAAAATTCCCCTATTCGCCTCCCCAACTATAATGATGATGATTCATAAAGATGAAATATGAAACCAAAAATTTGCACACGGGCGGGACTTGATCCAGCAACCTTTTGGCAGACCGGGCCAAACGCTCTTACCAATTGAGCTACCTGTAATTGTGCTGTGATAGTTGAAGCTTGATGGTCAAAGTGATGGCACCGATTCCAAAAAGAAATTGTTTGCCTAAAACGGATTCCTTTCCTTTCAATGGTGAAGAGTTTATTTAAGACTTTTTAGTGCATTTTGGTTTTGAAGTCGGTTTTTACTTTTTTTTAAAGTTTATTCTTTTCTTCATTTTTAGTGATTACTTACGAGGGGGGGGGGGGGAGTTGTACCTTATGATTCTATTTTTTAAGAAGCTACAAATTAGCTATCATAAGTTCCGTCATTATAATTACTGAACTCCTAAGCGTTAAGGAGTTCCACCATCAGCTCAGCCCCACAAGATGTTGACTATTAGACGTAATAAGTCTAAAATTCTAGTAAAAAAACACTATACGTGCCTTCAAAATTTGAGGGTTTCCCTCGATTACACCAAGGTGCCATCATCAGATCCCCAAATGGAAAAAATGGGACCAACTAGAAGGTACACCTCTAAGTAGATGAAAAAAAATTTCGATTCGGTCGACAAACGACTGAGATATGAGGTAACATACATACAAAAAAAAAACATACAGTCGAATTGATAACCTCCTCCTTTTTTGAAGTCGGTTAATAAAATATGACACTGTGAGTGTTAAAAATATTCTGAAGTATGATGATGATGATGATAATACAGTTCCATTTATTTGAATGTGATTTAATGACTTAAAAAAGAAAAATCTTAATAAACCATATTCGTATTTGTTTCATCCGTGAAAACAATGAATTACGCTCCAAGTACGTTCAAGTCATTTTCAGTCACGGCAACACGACTGTGGAACTCTCTCCTATTTTACAACAATTTCTTAAAGAATAGATTATTGCAAAATAATATTTATTTATCATGTTTATTATTTATGTATATTTTTATATATTGTATTTATTTTGTGTGAGTTTAAGTATATTTATTGAATATAAAATATGTTGTTGCAGTAATTTTAGTAGGTTTATTTGTTACTATAAATATTATTTAATTGTTACTTTTTTGTTAATTTTCTCTAAATTTCTTTTCGCTGCACACATTATCATCTCTCTGCATGATCTAAAAGTTTGACTGGTAGAGAATGCTCTTAGCATTAACTCCACCTTGTACACTATGATTTGTGCAATAAAGTCTTTAAATAATTTTAAAAAAATATACACAAATATACGAATATCAAGCAAAAAAGCATACATACACTAACGAAATTTAGCTTTATTTAACGTCAGTGTGATCGTTTTTTTTAAGTCTATTCAAAAATTGAATAAGTTAATATTTTAGCGAATTTCATCAGTTTTAATTTTAAAGAATGTCTCATGTCGCTGAAACGCATAGTTTCCGATAATTAAGCGAAAAACCGAAAAAAATACTTTAAGCCCCTCACCTTCCTTCGGATTAAAGGAGTACACGGGCTGGCACTTGTTGTGGTATGTTAACTTTCTACTTACGAAGTCAAAAATCGTTGTCCTTGAAATTCGCTCTACAAGGTTAAACGATACCTATTTTACCAGCCTATTTTGATTTTTAAAATTATGACCTTTTTGGTGCAACCTTGCGCACAGTGCAGCGTTCATACATGCTGGTCTTCCAAATTCAAATCTCAATACACCACATGGGCCGTGATGGATTTCCATACAATATTTTGGCCCATGAGCGGAGATGAATCACTTTAGGTCAACATTATGTGACGTGTAATCGAACATTGCGAAAAAGTAATGAAGCGAAAACAATATTATAACATAAAACCTTACCAAAGTGATTTCTTCTAAAATATGCCATAGCAACTTTCTGAGTCAATCAATCATTATGGCATTCGCTACAAAGCAGCTTGAGGAAATAAAAGTTGTAGTATGTACAACTACAACTTTTATTCCCTACACACACACCTACTAGCTTGTTTCACTGATTGATTATTAGGCGAGTGGAGGAGTCAAGAGAAATGAGTCGCGATAAAAATAGGTGTATCACCAAGGCCAAGTTTCGCTTACATTAATATTACAAAAAATTTAAAACCACACTTACAAAAACTGCCAACGCTACGACGTTAGCAGAAAGGGGAAAAGATAATGGTAGCTAAAATAGGTATATCTTAATCAAATTATTTATATTATTATAAATACTGTGTGCTCTCAGCCCGTTCAATTAATTTTTATATATACTTTATTACACAATAATAAAATTTTGTACAAAAGGTGGACTTAACACCATATGGCGTTCTCTACCAGTCATGCCTTTGGGCTAAGCAGAAATGCTTGTGGGCGGTGCGACAAAGAAACAAAATTAATTTTATTTAAAAAAAAGAATACCAAATAAATGCAATTAATACTTACATAATATTACACATACATAATACAAGCAATAAAATAAATACATTATTAATACATACATATACTATATATTATGACGAACGTGGTAGATATATGTTATGGAGATGATTCCGATATATGAAGGAAGTTTGCACGGACGAGCACGACAAGTTTGAATGGAAACTTACTGGGAGCTTGTTGAATATTTGCCGGAAGGGCATTCCAAAGACGAATGGCTTGGACAAGAAAAGAGATTGAGAGAAAACCTGCGCGGTGCGAAGGAGTAGCGAGGGAAAGATTATGAGAAGAGCGCAGTGGACGCGTGTGCGTCTCACTGAGATATGTAATCTGTGATTTTAAGTAGAGGAGAATTGAGATCATTTAATACCGAGAAAAGCGTGCAGAGGATTCTGATTTTACGTCGAACATGAAGGGGTAGCCATATAAGTTGTGACCGACAAGAAGAGATGTGATCAAATTTACGCAGACAGAAAATAAAGCGGATGCTAGAATTTATTAGGCGGTCAAGCTTGTTTAATAGGTCTTAATCAATTGGATTACTATAAAAACCTGTTTGTATCGCAATATGCCTGTTACTATGTTTCCAGAACATTTCCTAACAAGAGACTTGTGTTTCTTTCCACTTGGTGCCCTCAGTTCTCACCACAAATAACTCGACTAAAAAGGTACTTGACACTTGGCAGCCTTGTTTCTACTGTTATAAATAACATTCAGTAGATTTTTAGCTCATCAAATGTTCCTTTAGAATGGAGTTTATGATTTTAAAATAAGATAAACACAGAACTCACAATTACATAGTTATCATCGCTAAACACTGAGATCTTTGTAATTCAAATAATCAATTATTTTCATTCACTGAATTTTTATTAAGTTACTTTTTTTATCAATATTCGACAGTCAAGAAAAACGAATTGTTTACTATGGCGTTTAGTACCCATCAAAAATTTAAAATATAGGTCATTATTAAATGTTCTGAATTTGCTTTTCCAGAAATGTGGATTATTTGTTTTATTGCTTTTCCTCCTTTTCTTTTTGAAATAACTTTCTTCTACATACCTGTAACTTTGTACAGAATATAAAAAAGTTCTGCGTGGGCAGGTAGCATAATTTATGATTCGGCTAAGCCATAGTAGAATCAAATAAGTACGCCAACTTAATACCCATGCGAGCGGAGCTTAAAGTCGTAGGGCCGTCGCCTATAGTTTATTCAGTCATAAACCCAACACTTCTGGCACTTCCTTAAGTACGTTACATTTTATTAAAAACGGTTGATAAATTATCTTATTTTGTAAAATTGTGCAAAAAATCTTTCGCCGTGTAACAAGTCTAGGTACCCTAAAGAACAATGGCAAGGCCCCATACAATGTTTTACCTGAAAAATATTTTAAGCGTCTACGATTTAAAAAATAATTAAATGATAGCAGTTGCACTGAATTATCATAATCAATAAGAATTTCGTTTATTCGAGGCCACCAAAAAAAGTTATTTTTATTTTTGTATTTATAGGTTATACCGAAATGAACGCCTCTAATATGATAAAATTCTGAAAAAGCTTCTAAAAAACGTTCCTAAGAGGCAATTCGGCAGTCAAAATATAATAATAATGACCAAAAACTGCCAAGCGAGAGTCAATAATAAAGATAATCCAAAATCAAGAAAATAAACATATTATTTTTTATAACAACGTAGCAGTCAAGCCAAGCTACTGTCAAAGTGACGATTGACTTTTGTTTTTTTTAGACAGATGTCAGTGTTGCCGTTGTATTTTATAAATTGTGTTAATAGACTATTCCCTTTTTCAATAAATCATTTTGCAATCGTTAAAGTTCGCAAGTTCGCAAGTTATATTGTTTTTAAATACATTTACATCTTTCTGTGTTGAAAACCTTAATTATTTCTTTTTCACGTTTTTCTTAAGAGTACAACCAAATTGATAAAAATATGACGCATACAGTTTTTTTTTCTTTAAATGGCAGCACTGGTGAATTTACTAACTAGATTCAAATGAGAGCTTTTTTATTACATTTACAATTTAAGCCCGGCTTTTAAATGAGAAACCATTTTCGTGAAAAAAACGTGTTAAGTGAATAATCAGTTTTTGTATAGGTCACATTTTTAGACGCCTCAAAATAAACTCAGGTAAATCCTTGCCATTGTTCTTTATGATAGGAACTTAGAAAGAAATTATCTCTGCACCCAGTTGCTCTTTACTTTAATCTAATCGGAATAAAGTCGACACAGAATAGATCATAAAACGTTGGAAATCAAGGACCATCGACCGTTGTCGATCGCTCAAGACAATTTTGGGTTTTAACAGTACTATTAAGACTTATGTACACAAAAATATTTTCTATTGCTTTTTGTAGCCATTTTTATGAAAATGTGGCACATAAATAAATAGCAGTGCAGCGGATAGCGTGCGTCGACGCGTAAGCCGCGCCTCGACTGTCTCCTCCTATTTTCCTTAAATTTTGTCAGGGTGTGCGTGCGACGACGTTTACGGGCGGCCCCTTGCACATACAAACCAAACGCGGTGCTTTTGTATTAAGTTACTGTACTTATTTGATTCTACTATGGCGAAGTGACCTAAATTGCAGTACCCACCTACACACAAAGAAAATATTTCGTGGACTTACTATGAGAAGGAAGAGGAAAATGAAAATAATAATTTTTGATTCCCATGAGAATGCTACGACGTAGCCGTAGCTGCTACGAGACTACGAGCTCTACGAAAAAATAATTACAACCACTTACAACTATGTTTCTTGACCTTTTTTTTTTTTTTCAAAAATGATTGAAACATTATTTAGATTTTTCTGATTGGATTAATCTACCGTTCACTTTATAGTGGAAGCTGTGCGCAAAAATAACACTCGCATACAAGAGGTCAAACATATTTTTTTGACCCGAAGTACCTAAAGAAATCTTAGGCGTTGATAGATAAAATATTTGGGGCCAATTTTACCACCAGATAAGGAATATTCGTCTGAAATAATACAATACGCCTAATTTTAAAACATTATCTATTAGTCAGCAATAATTAATGTCAAAGTTATTTTGAAATCGGTCATTTTATACTTATACAGTCAGAAAAGTCTTATCTGAAGTTGTTTAAATAGGACCTTAGTAAGGGTAATTTAAAATAACCTTCAGAAACCTAACGTGTCTGATATCATTTGAAAAGGCTTTTATGGGCGCTTCACTTTCGCATAAAACTAAAATCATTTTCAAACTATGCCTCATTTAGGCTCCTCCTGTTACACTATGGCTGATGTTTTGTTTGTACAATATAACACAAATGATACATAATATCCTTATTGCTAACCTCAAGAAAGCATTTTTTTTAGTTATTACATTTAGTATTTCTTTGGACATTTTTAAAACCACAAACTGACACAGGTATATTTCAGTACTGTACATTAATTACAGAACTGTAATGCAGTAACTGCATTTGTACTTGGAAGATATATATAAGGTCAAATCATTTTAAGTTATGATATTTTAACTGTGTCTTTGTGAACATCATAGCAACACGATACTCTCGTGATTTTTGGGAAATTGGAGATTTAATTTTTTCAAATTATCGGTAACAAAGAAAACTTTTTTTTTAAACAGCCTCCTGTAGATTTGAAAAAGTTATCTTTGTATTTCTACTTAATTCAGTGCCTATTTCCTATTTTTAACCGACTTCAAAATAGGAGGAGGTTATCAATTCGACTGTATGTTTTTATTTTGTATGTTTGTTACCTCATATTTCAGTCATTTGTCGACCGAATCGAAAAAAAAATCGCTTTCTTAGAGGGTATACCTTCTAGTTGGTCCCATTTTTTTCCATTTTGGGATCTGATGATGGGATCTTGGTGTAATCGAGGGAAACCCTCAAATTTTAAAGGCACGTATAGTGTTTCTTTACTAGAATCTTAATTTTGACGTGTTGTTACGTCTTATAGTCAACATCTTGTGGGGCTGAGTTGATGGTGGAACTCCTTAACGCTTAGGAGTTCAGTAATTATAATGTTATAATGACGGAACTTATGATAGTTAATTTGTAGCTTCTTAAAAAAATAGAATCATAAGGTGCAACTCCCCCCCCCCCCCCTTTTATGTAATCACTAAAAATGAAGAAATAAAATAAACTTTAAAAAAAGTAAAAACCGACTTCAAAACCAAAATGCACTAAAAAGTCTTACTTTGACCATCAAGCATCAAGTATCACAGCACCGACTTCAAAAAGAAATTGTTTGCCTAAAACGGATTCCTTTCCTTTCAATGGTGAATGGTTTATTTAAGACTTTTTAGTGCATTTTGGTTTTGAAGTCGGTTTTTACTTTTTTTTAAAGTTTTGTCTTATCCTAACCTTAATAAATAAAAAATAAAAATCTGAAAAAAAAAACTTCATTCCAAATTTTCTCAAGAACTAGCGCATAAAAACCCAAAGTGTTTTCTACAAAAATTGATTCTTTTATCGTGCTGTATCGGCCCTTTAAATATTATCACTTAAAACGAGGTGATCCTATATATAAATTCCGTGTTCATCTGCAGTACAGTTTCATAATTCCCGTAAAATAAGTACTAATGTAACGAATGTCTCACAGGTTCTAGTTTTACTATTATTATTTGAACTTTATTGGACTGTAAATTATATTTTATAGTAGACGGAAAAACTAAATGTAATTATTTTTTTAATTGATTTCTAGAGATGAGGCCTTTAAAACGTGTATATAACGTATCGTTTGTGGTAAATTGTTTAACTAAGCAAAAGCCATATTATAAAATCATCATCAACATCATCATTATCAGCCAAAGGACGTCCACTGCTGAACATAGGCCTCCCCCACGGCTTTCCACAGCGACCGATCACTAGCGGTCTGCATCCAGTTTGATCCTGCGATCTTTATAAGGTCGTCTGCCCATCTTGTTGGTGGACGTCCCACGCTGCGTCTCTGGTCGAAGGGTCTCCAATCTAGAACTTTCCTGCCCCACCGGCCATCAGTTCTTCGCGCTATGTGCCCTGCCCATTGAGCTTACTGATTCTCAAGGCTATGTCCGTTACCTTAGTTCTTCTACGTCCCTCCTCATTTCTGATTCGATCTCGTAGAGAAACCCCAGCATAGCCCTTTCCATCGCTCGTTGTGTGATTTTTAAGCTTCATTATTTTAAAATATGTTTTGAAAATTATTTTCGTTTTAATTTAATAAAATATGCTGAAAAGTAGGTTATGGTGATCTTTATTTTCCGAAGAGCCTTAAATCCCTTTCAAATGATATCACACACGACAAGATTCAGTTTTTTTTAAATCCCATACAAATTATTAAATTAATCAGCGCCCCACTCCTACCGAAGATTTTTTTTTTGGCATATATGGTCAAAAATTGTTTTGACCTCAAGTATGCGTGTGCCAAATTGCAAACTTGTACAGACAATAGCACATTAAGGTAAACTTTGCGGTATCTAATGCAGTTGTAATAAGGGTATGTTTGCAACAAAAATGGGCAACCTGGGGTGTGATTGTGTAAAGCAATCGTATTCATTTGACAGTTCAAAAGTACGGTATGGTCTGTCAAATGGCGAAGAACAAAGGGTTTGACAGATCATATCGTACGTTTTGAACTGTCAAATTAATACGATTGCTTTACACAATTTCACCTCTGATGTGCCGGCGACTGTACATTGATTAGCGTTTTTCGTAAAATATGACATGTACTCCGTCCACTACCATTATGTATTTTCTCTAAATAGCATGTAGCAAAAATGAGTTGGAAATGTTATTTTCTCACTTCAATTTTCCACATTTATTTATTAATTTATACTTTATTGCACAATAATAAAATTTTGTACAAAGGTGGACTTAACCCCATATGGCGTTCTCTACCAATCATGCCTTTGGACTAAGCAGAAGTGATTGTGGGCGGTGCGACATAGAAACAAATTTAATTATATTTAAAAAAAGTAAATTGTCTACATAAATGATCCATACTTAGATTTTATGCAAAAAAAACCAAATAAATACAAATAATACTTACATAATATTACACATACATAACACAAGCAACAAAATAAAAACATCAATAATACATACAAATAGTATATATTATGACGAACGTTGTAAATAGATGTTATGGAGATGATTCCGATATATGAAGACATCAAATTCGTAAAGATTTCTTTTTATAACTAACATCTCCTATATTAAGTGTGCACTATTCCTTCATTATGGTAATAAAATAAAATAAAATAATTTTCTATCATACTTGGCAAAAATAATATACCTACGTTTCTATGAACAATTTCGAACGATCTCGTGATTTCGTTTTGCTTAATTATACTACCCACACTATAGTATTATCTCAGCGCTGGTAGTCTGATGTTGCAAAAATTTGACATTTCATTATCACAAAAAATAGCTTGCAGTATCACGAAATCTGATAAAATTAACCGTATTCATATCGCAATCTTCAAACGTACACATTTGCCACGAATCGTACCCGGTACACATCCTCCCATTATTTGGGGTAACCGTTATAACGGAAGATATTTTTATATTAGAGAGCTTATATTTCTTACTGTCGAACTGATGGTTTTTACTGTCAATAAATATGCAACAATTTATCAAATTTAATTAAAGTTGTCTGACTGATTGTAAATAGAGACAAAAAATGGCATGAAATCATAATAAAGGTTCAGAAAATAATATTATGCAATAAATCTCAGCACAAGCACACAACAATAAAACCAGCCAAGTGCAAGTCGGACTCGCTCACTAGGTTCCGTGCCAACTTTAACTCAATTAGAGGTCCACTTACTTCCACTTAGCCAAAACACCACAATATTTTGTTGACAGCAAATATAACTTTGTTTTTCATAGTATTTCTATAAAAATAAAGTTATGTTTGCGGTTATTGAAAATATGCTCTATCTCAAAAACTGTTAGTTCGATCGTGTTCAAACCAACTTCTTCATCATGTATTTTTTTCAAAATTTACACTCACTTAGTTTAAAAGTTAGATGGGGGAGGACACCTATTTTATCTAGACTTTTAGAGAAAATGGTTTGAGGAACCTCATTGTCATTTTAATAAACCATAGACACGCTACACGCATAGGTTTGACAAAATATATTTTGACGTGACAACGTCTTAAATTAGGTTGCGGCTGGGAGTCACTTATGAAAAAGTGTAACGCTCGGTAACGTTACGATGAGTCACCGAACGAGAGAGAGGCCCGCCGAATGCCTTGCGTCTCTCTCCCACTCAACTATGATCGGTCTGCCGCGCGCGCAGCACTGAGAGCGAGTGAGAGGCACGCGTAAGAACGAGAGAGACAGACATAAAAAGTCGTTGTCACGTAAAACTTTCGCCCGTATACCGACTTTACAGGCAACCAATTTTTTTTGGTTTTGGTTTCGTGTATGGGCCCCTCCTTAAATATCATTATTTTGCATTGTTTGTATGAGAATCGTAAAGCGGTTAACAGGATACATCTTCCTGCCAAATTTCAATAGTTTGATGCATATAGTTTCAGAATAAAGTGGCTGTGACATACGGATGGACATACAGACAGACAGACAGACTTGACGAAACTATAAGCGTTCCGTTATTTGCCATTCGGCTACGGAACCCTAAAAATAAATTTTGTGACACGGCTATGACGATACACGAGCCTTATTTTAATCATTTTAGTTATAAAAAAAAAAGTTACTGATATTTTTCGAGATACCCGTGGACAAACTTTTGCACTCGTACACGTATACTATATATACCTATACCTTAACATTAAAAAAACGCAATAAATGGCAGCCATCATTTTTCTTTTTAAATAACATGGAGTTTTTACCATAGGTTTCACCGACGCGAACCTACTAATGCTGGGAGCATTAGAAGGTTCGCGGTGAATATTAATTTAAGGAAAAAGAAAAATAATTTCTGCAACACCGGTAATAAAGTAAATCAATACCTTATGTCAGTTTGACAATAAATAAACAACGTTTTGCAAATAATTTATCATTGCAACTATTAAATTAAATTCCACAAGAATTCCCAGCCAATTATACTAAAATACAAAATCGGAAAATATAAAAACACATTATCATAACTTTCGGTACATCGTTTAATGTAGAGATCGAATCAATAAATAGATTCCATGCATGTAAGTAATAAAATTTTGCAACGTGTTTTTATTTGCATAAGTAGCTAGATATTCAGTGTCTGTTTATTGGTTTCATGATTTAAATATAATATTCAACTAGTGGTTATTGAAAGGTCAAAATCCCCGCAAGGTAGCGGTTTCAAACCGAGTTTATTATCGGTTTCTCACTTCATAAGATCCGATGTATTGCAGAACTATTTAAAAACAAGTTTTCAGCAAATTAAAGTTAAAAAGACTTAAAAGACAGAGCAAGAACTTACAAAACCCGAAAAACGAAACCTGAACTAGCGAAAAGATGCAGGAGACATGTGAAGAGCATTATGAATGATTTATAATGGCTTTTTCAATTATTTTCAGGCCTTTTTCACGAATTGCTGCAGTTGAAAGTTTGAAGGAGTGACAAAGCAATAATTGCAGTACAATAAAAAATGACAGTGTAATAATTTAATTAAATAACACAAAATACCTTCTAATAAACGATTCTACCCCTCTAATAAACGTTATTCCCTCTAATCAATGGTTCTCTGGAAGAGATAAGGGACAAGACCACCAATAATGTACTTCTTATGATTTGATCGAAATGTTTTTGTTTCTTGTGTCTTTATTTGTGCAATATTCTTTAATATTTATTATTATTATCATTAAATGCGAATCATTCCAGAATATTTTATTTACCTTTTCTCATACGTTATGTATAGTAACAGAAAGTCGCGTTTGTTACAGTTCTTATAACTCGATACGGGGGCACAATTTTCATTATTTTGAGTTAGTTGAATTCGTCGTTACGCCGAATAGGACATACGACAGCTATTATCATAAAATGATTTTGTACTAAATGTTAGTTTAATAACCATATATTACTTATTCATTGGTGCAACCTAGAACTTTTCTGTCCCAATGACTGTCCTTCGCGATATGTACTCTGCCCGTTGCTACTTGAACTTATGAACCCTTACACACGACTTTTAACATCGATGCACTCGCGCGTGTTGAAAATGCGCTTCGGCATCGGGACTCACGCAATGAACAGATTTAATTTCGCAGCGATGCAGTTGGCGTTAGTATGGATGCAAACGCCAAAATTCAGTACCTTCATGATTTGACAATGTCCAGCTTCTTCATCGCGACTGCATCGATGCTGCATCGTGACTGCATCGCTGCTAAAAGTCACAGAGTGTAAAGGGTCTATGGGAACCCATCATTTAATCGCAATATTCTTTATCGATTTTCATTCCCCATAAAACGATTCGCAGATGTTTCAAAATAATATTCAACAAATTCTAGAATCTTGTTACATCACAATTTCATTTGGTCGAATGCTTATTATCTACAAACTTACTTCATCGTTACTTCTTTTCATAAATTACGTATTTTATCGAAGTAACGTTAGCTTTCTATTTTGTTAGATACCCATAATTTTATTTCCACGTAAGTTTCGATATGCAGAATTCTTGAAACATCGAATTTTACTTCAAAAAGTCCGTATTTCCAAACGAATTTGTTAATTATATTACATTGAATACTTTATTAATAGTCAATTTAAAGCATAAATGATATAAATATGTAATAAATATTGATCTAATAAATAAACTGCGTTAATCCCGACTCGCCGTGATCTCCTCGTCGTGGTACTAGTCTGCCCGATACTAGAGTGTAATTCAAAAGCCGGAGGCGCGGAGGGAGAGCAGCCTCCGCCCGCTGTAGCAAGGTGTAGGCACCTGCGCGAGCCGGTGCGGCTCGAGCTGGTCGCCGAAGGCGACCAGCAAGCCGAAGCTGCGTAGGCGAGCGTGGGTGACTGCGCCTTGTTACGCAAGGGCGACGAGGCTGCTATTCCCGCAGCGCCGGAGACGAGGAAATCCTAATGCATGATGCTTGCTTGCATGCCTGCTTGTTTGCTGCATGCATGCCTGTATACTTGCATGCATGCATTAATCACGCCTGCTTGCTTACTTGCATGCATTAATGCATGCATGTATGCCTTCTTACTTACATGCGTATGCTTGCACATGCCTTCTTACTTGCATGCGTATGCAAAAATACCTATATATGGGAACCAATACACATTGAAACAAGTTTTTATGAAAGGTTATATCGATAACTTAATAATTCTATGAAATATTAGTTTGATATATCGTTATTCTGCTTAACAAAACAGTTGCGAAACATTTTTTGGTGAATTCTTATTCGATGTTATGAAACGACGATTATTAACTATTCGATTAATTAAGAAAAAAAGGTATTAACAGTCATTGAATAGTTTTCTGTGAAATGAAATTCGATATCAAAAATTCTGTGTTATGATAGATACCCAGGGTCTATAGTTTCACTGTTCTAAGTCCGTTGCGATCGCAGGATCACACTGGATGCCACCCGCAAACGGTTACTGTAGAAAACTGTGGTGGAGGCCTATTCTAGCTTATACATATATAATGATGATGGTGACGTAAAAGTATTTGCTTAGATATAAACCACTCAATTCAAAAGGATGGAAATGTCATTTTAGTTAGAATGATCACCCATCCAAATGCGACGGAACCGTAAATACTTTGGGTTCATAAAAAAAAAAAAACAAGAACTTAAGAGCTTTGGAAGCTGTTATTTATCTAGTAGTCTACCTTTTAGCTGTATTAATGAGAGCCGAATTAGGGTTGCAAATAGTGATCGAGTGTTCTAGTGGTTATCAACTTTCTTTTAAAAATTGTTGCCCTCATCGTGCATTATTGTCTTAAATATACTTTAAAAATATAATTTCAAGTAAAGGTGCAATATAGATTGTCATATCAGCTACATTACTAATTATTTCGTAAGTGCCTTAAAATTTGAGGTAACGTAAGTAAGAAGGTACGTTAATTAAGTAGTAAATACTTTACCTAATTAAAAATATCAATTATGGAGTTAAATTAAGGAATTCCGACGGGATTTCCTATTTTCTTATTATTCAACCCTCAACACAATTTGTTGTATACATCATTGGAATTGTTATCAGGCTTTTGAAAATGATAATTAAAAATACTGCGTTTATTTTAACCTTATTACCGCACAAATGCGACAACTGGGCCAAGAGTATTAAATAAAATAATTTCTAGTTACTTATCTTTTTTCGACGATAATGAAAATGACATTAGAAAATTGTGCTTGCGAGATTGACATTTGTCAAAATTGCAAGTCCCGACGAATGGAGTTATCGTCGAAATTAGCCGTATTCAAATACAAATCCTAAGTAAAGGCAATGTATGAAAATTATTTAAAAGCATGATAATCTATTAAAAAGCATGTCTCTAGAAGTTAGTTCCTAGAAGTATCCGCAAGAGGCTCATTACATTCGAAGGCAATAGTAACACCGTATCTAGGAATTTAACACTTGAGTAAAGGTAAAAAATACACAGAAAAATCTTTTGATTTTTTTCTAACATAATTCTGGCATAATTTTCGATTTTTCTGCTAAGATGAGCTGTTACAGATTTTCATTACCCTCGAAAGCGTTATCGTCAACATCTGTCAAAATTAGTGTGTCGAGTCTTGCAAATTTGCGTTGTCGGCGTATCGACTGTCAAAACACCGTGTCGAGTCTCGCAATTCACGAGTTACTCGAGTTAGCATACGTCACTTCGCGACGAAACTACCACGCCAGGTGTAATAATGTTTTCCGTGTCAGATTTAAATGCTTACGTATCAGTTTCCAATTTAATTATGTTTTAATAAGATAAGTATTTATTTAAGTTATCACTCCCTGACTTTGAGTTATTGTTTTATAAACGATGAATAAAAAAATATACGTACGACGTACGTTTTTAACTGTTATCAAATAAATATACTAATAGCCTGTTCATTGATATTTTCAAACCATTTACATTAGTTCTTTTTTAAGTAATCTGCGCTGGTAGTCTGATGCAACACTTTTGACATTTCGCGTAGACATTTTCAATTTTATGATTTTCTAATTCATCAAATATCATTTTAACTTACGTAGCTATATCTTTAATAAATCTTAAAAAATATTTGTAGTTTTTTAAGCATCATTCAAAAAATCTTCTCAATCAAGAAATACACGAAAACACCAATTTTGTCTCGTCATTTTTCGAGCGCCACCTGGTGGTTTTACACGGAACTATGACGAGACTTCCGTAACTGAAGTTCACGATTGCAATAGCTATTAAATCTGCTCTCTAACACCTAAAAACCTTTGGCCAGCAAAAGCTCCATCTACCGGTACGCTTTTCGTTTACGTTATCAGAGGTTTCTGAATACAGAATTTAGCCCCTGAACTAAACTACCAATCTCCGACGAAGGTTGCAATAAAATACAGTAAGCGCTCGCTGGAAAGTTTCCATACTTTGGAAAAACGACGCTAGGTGGCGCCACTATACACTTTTTTTTTTTTTGAAACCTTTTCAGAACATTTCAGCTTTCATTACGATATTAATCAATCGTAATAAAGTAGGACAGCGTAATTTAATCTTATTCTTACGAGTATTTGTCCACATAAATCGAAAAATGAATATTTGTATCTGCACTAATTTTAATCTCTTAAGGATTTTACATTATAATAAACCGTTTGTAACAGTTATTAAACAATCAACACAAATCAATGCTTTTAAACACTACTTTAAGAGTCGTACGAGTAAATAACGTTTAGGCAGGTAGAGGTAATTGAACAAAATTTTCAGGATATTTCATCGTGAGCCAAACGCAGCTATAATGCCGCGGAAATCTTTCGGAATATATAAATAAACCTTCATTTGCCCAATAGATTATTTCCAATGACATCATTAAGATATATGAATTAACTTATAAAAAAATGAATCAATAAATAAGTAATGAGTTATTTTACATATTAGATATAAAAGTTTAAATTAAATATTATAAAACATTATAGATTATTATCATATTCATCATCTTCGGATCTTGGGGTGAAGGCCTCCTTCATCTGCTTCCAGCTTTTTTTCTCTCGCCTATCAGCTTGGTCCCAGCTGGTCCAGCCACTTAGCGGATGTCGTCACTCCAGCAGCGCCAAGGCCGGCCACGGGGTCGATTTGTGTCTTTATAAGGAAGCCAAAGTAATATCGCACCCAAATATAATTGAGTGAAACCTGTAAATGCACGTAATACCAAAATCGTAGGCAATAATAGAATTAAAGGTTAATTTTCCTTAAAAGCTCTTAATTAAGGCGGACCTTTATAATAGGCACCCGTAACGAAAGGAGATAACCTCATGATTGACAAAACTTTGCGACTTCGCCTTCCGATCTGAATTGAGTCTTAAAGCAAGGACATAAAACTAACTTCAGTATGCTGTAAAGTTTTTATTGTGTCATTTTGGATTTTATTCGCTCGATCGTACTTTCTCCCTTTCCCGGTCTTGACCTACAAACCGACATCCAAAGGATTTTAATGTATATCCAATGGAACATTCACCCATCGCTTCACCCGTATACATATCATATCTCACCTCTTTTTATAAATTAAAGCTTATGTGCTATTCCAATGTAAGTATATAGCTAGTATAGTAATGTATGTTCTAGATCTTGAGCTTCTTGGTTGATCACGCTCCAGAATTTGCCGACCCCCTTCGCCTCGTCCTCCTCCTCCGTCCCCAGGTTCTATATCTTTCGACGTGCCTTAAAAAGTCATTTTAAATGTAATCAAACATTACAAGTTTCAGGAGATGGAAGAGAAAAAACTGGCGAAGTGCGAGTCGGACTCGCGCACTGAGGGTTCCGTGCCAACTTTAACTGAATTAGGGAATCCATTTACTTCTACTTAGTAAAATACCGCAATATTTTGTTGACTGCAAATACAACTTTGTTTTTCATAGTGTTTGTATGAAGTACAAAGTTATGTTTGCGGTTGTTGAAAATGTGCTATATCTCAAAAACTACTTGTTAGATCCCGTCCGAACCAATTTTCGTTGAAAGTATTTGTTAAGATCTACATCATATTTTTTTTTCAAAATTTACACTCGCTTGGTTTAGAAATTAGATGAGGGGACGCCCATTTTACCACTTTGGAAGCGTCTAGCTATGAAACGTTAGACTTTAAAAGAAAATGGTTTAAGGAACCTCAATGTTATTTTAAAAGAACTATCCATAGACACCCCACACGCATAGGTTTGACAAAAAACCAATTTTTGGATTTTAGTTTCATGTATAAGAGCCCCCCCTTAACTGTCATTATTTTTTATTTTTTGTATGAGAATCGATAAGCGGTTAACACGATACATCTTCCTACCAAATTTCAATTGTTTAATGCTTATAGTTACAGAATAAAATGGCTGTGACATACGGACGGACAGACAGACAGACAAACAGACTTGACGAAACTATAAGGGTTCCGTTTTTTGCCATTCGGCTACAGAACCCTAAAAACGCAAAAGGTTGGATATATGCCTGTTTGACTGCTCGATAGAATTCGATGAAACTTTACAATAATGTAGTTTGTACATTTGGAAAAAAATACGCCAAAATGAAATACTGTAACAGCCAATAATAAAGCTGGCTGGTTCCTAGCTCAAAGGATTACAATAGCTATCCAACGCGGCAACGCAGCCAGTATCATAACCTCCTTGCCGCAAGGAAATGGTTTCGTGTTTGAATAGGTAGATTTTAAGTTATTTTTTTATGTTGCATGTCTTAGTTTTATTTTTTTCTTGTTTGTTATCTATGATATTAAATATTTGAATAGCAAATAGACTATAATAATATACAATTATATATTTACGCGGGAAATTGATAGTATAAAGATAAATCTGAGATTTGGTATGATCTTATTCTAACGGCAGGACTGAACGTGATATTTCATTTTCACTTGAAAATTAACCAAAACCGAAAATCATTTATGTCACCGTATCTAAAGCCCCGCTATGCATCATACTCGTAAGTAGGAGTGTACATACAATGTATCATCATTCACAGACGTGATAAAGTGCGACAGAAACAGATTGTTAGCTCGCTATTATAAAAGAAAACATGGGCTCTTGCGAAATCATAAATTACCATAATATCAGTCGGACGATTTCAGTTCCTTATATTATCTGGCCGGGCAGAAAAGGGACGGATCT
Source organism: Pyrausta purpuralis (assembly GCA_963924145.1). Taxonomy (NCBI): domain Eukaryota; kingdom Metazoa; phylum Arthropoda; class Insecta; order Lepidoptera; family Crambidae; genus Pyrausta; species Pyrausta purpuralis. Next base: position 18,953,285 of record OZ001645.1, on the reverse strand, counting down.
GCTACATTATTAATTTGTCTCCATATACATATGAGTAGATTTGTTATGTCGTAAAAAGTTCGTTGAGTGCGTTGTTGACTGTTTTTTTTTATTTATTTATAAATAAATAAATATCCCTTGGACATACCCACACATAGCCATCTAGTCCCAAAGTAAGCTACAGCTTGTGTTATGGGTGCCAGACAACGGATATAATACTTAAATACTTTTTTTTTGTAAATACATACATGATATACATAGAAAACACCCAGACCAATACAAACAGACATGTTCATGCACACAAATGTTTGTATTGTGCGGGGATCGAACCCGCGACCCGCTGCGTAGTAGGCGATTTCTCGACCACTACACCAGACGGGTCGTCAACTCATGATTACTCACTGTTAACCCATGATTTTTCCGACAGTGAGTCGTCATTGTAAAAAGTCTTGTTGAGTTTACCGTTTAGGGTACCTACATCTATTGTTTAAGTATAAATAAATGTTCATAATACTTCTATGTAAGCTCCATCGTACCTCTACGTTTGTATATCTCACAACTGTCGCAATATTTGTACCACGGATTCATTTCTAGTAGCACAGATTTATTACGGTATACGGTTTTTATTTTATTTTAATTGATAGCTATACAGTTGACAATCCTTTTATGTTTAAGGATTCGGTTAGTATCGTAGATCTAGAATTTTCACCAAATTGTGTAAACATGTAACAGAAGTGTCTTACTGCAAAACTTAAAAAACTTATATGTCTTTCATATTTATTAACATAGAAACGAGATGTAAAGCTCGTTTGCTTTATAGGTATACATGATTTTCAGACCATTCAATTCCCGTACTATGTAACTTCCTTCCTAGATTTTAGCAAGGTGCGGCGATAGACCGAGCCCCTGATGCTCTCAACTTTGTCGATTATTCAAAGTGTATGCATTTCATTCCCGGCGTAATTTAAGTTGCACTAACATGCATCCCGACTGGATGACCTATCATCTGAGTTTTATGTAACTTGGGAGTTTGTCAGTACAGGTAAGTCACTATACGAACGAGAGATGCTAAAATAAACGTTATTTAGGATGGATGTTATAATAATAGTGCCCTAACCTTGTTTACCTTCTTGCTTAATTCGTAGTTAATAGGTAAAATACTTTGCTACGTAGATATTTTAAGCACATAATCATTTCCAATAGAAAATACTTTCTTATAAGAATACCAACGTATGTGATCATAATTATGATCACTTGACTTTAAGTCGAACCAATAAATGATGTTAAATTTAAAACTAGACACCATTCAAATTGCATTTATCAACACCGGATTTCAATCCCTGAAAACGGTTAAACAACGTTACGAGGTTTAATCTAATTTATTTGATGGAATCATCCAGATTCGTTGCAACCTTCAGTTGGTTCTCGGATTGAGGCTAAAATAGATATAGACAGAATCTTTAACCCCTTGCAAACACAATCTTAGCCGGATTTTCAAGGAGATGCAATTTTCTATACAGGAATGCCTAAGTAGCTCATAGCTCCGAGCGTTTTGAAGTTTGTGCATCACCTAAAGATTGCAGGTGAACTCGTGTAAAATTTTATCTGCTATTGGAAGCTTATCTTTGGCTCAAGTATATGTATAATGGTGAACATGTTTATGAAGCTTATGAGATATATTATATGTTATAGTGCCTGTGTCCCACTGCAGGCAGGGCAAAGGCGTCCCTACGAGGGTTGCCATTCGTCAGGATTTGTCCTGACATGTCAGGTTTTTGGTCCCTGTCAGGTTTCGGGCCGGACTTTGAAAATGTCAGGATTTAATAAACTGATTTTTTTGTCAACAATCAGCTAAGTAGTAGGCAAGGACAACAGCACGTCAAGGTTAACACTGCGGTGTCTTATGCCCTTGTAATAAGGGCTAGTTTGCATCAAAAGTGGGTAAACTGCTGTGCTAGCGACTGGACATTAGCAGTAAATAATAATCAACAAATTTAACAAACAATTTATCCTGCTTTTCAAAACATTATAAATATTACCCTTCCCTCCTTCGTTTATTACACGGACCGACCGGCGACTTATTGTTTTTCAAGTCACAGTGGCGAACGGGCGCTTTGGGATAATGTCAGGACGTATTATTACAAACTAGGGTTTTTGTCATGATTTTATAAGTGTACCGTGTGGCAACCCTACTGCGTACCATTTCACCAATCTCCATAATTTTGGGCATTTATTTCCCAGTCTTTGACGTATGCATCTAGCTTGTCATAACATCGTCTTCTGAGTCTATCGCGTGGTCGTTTTCCGTTTGAGGGGGTCCGCTCGGTACAAATTTGGGTCCAGAAGTCTTCCGGCATGCGACCAGCCCAGTCCCACTTTAACTGGGCAGCTTTCTGAGAGACTTCAGTTATGAGCGGTGTGGAGTGCAGTGTGTATTGCAGATGCGATCGGTTAGTTTTACGCCTAGTGTACTGCACTCCATTGCTCTATGAAAATAAGTGAGTGTCGATTAAATGATAATTATGTTCGGCTTTATTAAATGGGATATGTTTATCTGACAAAAGTAGCAATATCATTGGCGAATATGAGAGTTGTGCAATGCTACTTAACCAACAATTACCTGCTTGCGATTTACTGTGAGTAAGATTTAATTTGACGTTTCGTCATTTTGGAATCCTAATACAGTTTTTATGTGTAATATTAAAACGCCCTTGCGCCTAGTTATTTAAATACCAAGTATTAAGGAACGGCTAAGGTAGCGTTCTGAGTAGCAAAAACTGTGGGTCAGAGAAACTTTCTTCGTAATAATAATAGCTTCTAAAACTATATGTCAATTTTATTGTGCATCTGTCTAGGTAAAACTTAAGGATTACTACTTAGAAATTATGTGAATTATACTTAAGTTAGTCAATATAATATGTAAGCGTTAAAAGGTTGGTGTAGTTTGAATCAAATCGACCATTTCAAGGATTGAACTGCAACGAGGATATTATCAGAAAGCATATTTTATCTTTACAAGTACCTATTGCCAACATAATTATGCGAAGAATATGTATGCTTTACTCGAATATGGTATAATAGGTCATCAAACATCCCCCTGATTTAAAAAGTCGTATTTCTTGCGTCTTGCCAGTAATAATTTTTAGTTAAGAAAATAAGTAAAATAATAATAAATAAATTGTTTATTAAAATTTATTGGTTCTGAGGTACATCCTAGTACTTAAAATTAATCACTAAGTGCATTCTCTTATTTACCTGAACTAGGTTAACCCTATTAATTAAGTGAGTGTTAATTAATTGATAGTTATGTTCAGCTTTAGTTAATATGATATGTTTATCTGAGAAAAGTAGCTATATCATTGGCGAATATAAAAGTTGTGTAATGCTACTTAACCAACAATCACCTGCTTGCAATCATTATTGATGACGACCTGTCTGGTGTAGTGGTCGAGAAATCGCCTACTACGCAGCGGGTGCGGGTTCGATCCCCGCACATTGCAAACATTGGTGTGCATGAACATGTCTGTTTGTATTGGTCTGGGTGTTTTCTATGTATATTATTAGTATTTACCAAAAAAAAAGTATTTAACTATTATATCCGTTGTCTGGCACCCATAACACAAGCTTTGAGTAGCTTACTTTGGGACTAGGTGGCGATGTGTGGGGAATGTCCAAAGGATAAAGGATATTTTATTGTGAGTAAGATTGAATTTGACGTTTCGTTATTTTGGAATCCCAACACAGTTTGTGTGTGAAATATTAAAACGCCCTTGCGCCTAGTTATTTAAATACCAAGTATTTAGGAACGGCTAAGGCAGCGTTCTGAGTAGCAAAAACTGTGGGTTAGAGTTATTTTCTTCGTTACGATAATAGCTTTAAAATTATGTTTCAATGTTATTTAGTTATTCATCTATCTAGGTAAAACTTACGGATTACAACTTGAAAGTTATGTGGATTATACTTAAGTTAGTCAATGTTATATGGAACGACCTCTATGTTACACTTGACACGCTGTTTAAAACAAACTTTGTTGTACAGTAAGTTAAGGCCAAATGGAGCATCTGTGTTTAGTCTGTCTCCATTAACTACCTTGTCAAAACGTCCCTTACGTCAAAAGACGAAATTAATAAATTACTTAATTATGTGTTATAGCGCCCGTATTTTAACCTAATTTGAAAGTAATGTCTTGTTTTGGTTGTATGTAGTAAATTTAAGTGATTCAAAGATTCGTTGATGGCGTAAAAGTATTAATTTTTGTGTGCTCACAACTTCAATTGTAAACCAAAGATCAACCAAAAACAGATATGCCAAAAATCTTATAGGTAGAAAATCTAGGTATAGGGCCAATAAATGACTATAAACCATGAGTTTCACTTTAATTGACTTGAATATTTGTGTCCACGCCACCACCTTCATGGTGATGTGTGGGAGGAAGTTTTATTTTTTATTTTGTAGAAAAGTGACTTTGTCAATTGTCTTTTAATTTCTGTTTCGAACTGAACTGTAAAATGTTTAACTTCAATACATCTAAAAACCTGACTTTTATGTTTTCCTTTACAGTCCGTTGTTCTTAGCCAGTCTAATATTGTCAACAATTTTCATAACTTTAATAATAATGTCAGTGAATAAAACTAATTTACTATCTTATTAAAATTATATCTTTAACAATTAATTGCTTATGCCTAAAACTCAAATCCTAAGTTTTGTGTTTATCTTATTTATTATAGTAGTAGTATTGTAAGATAGGTACAAAATGTGTTGTAATAATATTGATAAGAACCTTTTTTGTGGATACGATGTCACATATATTCATATTATAATATCCAACATTATCACTAGAAATAAAAAAATACGTAAGTGCTAATAACGAATCATAGGCAGAAAACTAAAAACCCGCAAGGTGTCGTATCTGTTCGATTACTCTTTGCTATCTTTGACAGTACAGTGTTGTTGTTTTAATGGCGATTGTCATGTTTGGAAGAAATGAGGGCAAATTATGGATGTGATTTCTTTCATGATGTATTAAATGAATAGGCAACACCAACTTAAAATTGATTGGCCTAAAAACACGTCAGTAATCTGCATCAAATAGGAGAAATAAAATATATTCAATGGCAATACCTTACACGTCTTTCATTTTAGACAATGTGACACAAAATTTGTTCGGAACAGCGTGTCTAGTATATTATGTCATCAAACATCTCCCTGATTTAAAAAGTCGTATTTCTTGCGTCTTGCTAGTAATAATTTTAAATTAAATAGGTTCTTCTTGTCACTGCAAGCGCACGCCCAGTATCGCTTCACTTATTACTATGATGGCACCACGAAAAGATCCTCGTTAATGTATGCCGGCCCTATTTGGCGAGTCGTTATCTCCTGAGCATAGAAGCTCTACTTTGTAAAACGTATACATTTGCAGTTCTACTCATCTCATGTACTCGTGCGGTCTAGCTGGTGAGAGAGACAGAGACAACTGGAATCGATAGCACATCGTTTTAGAGACATGCTACGGTGGTAAGAACGTAGATTACGGAGGAACACTAGCATAGCTGACGAGCACCGTGTGATTAAACAGCCTGTTTACTCTTTTCGGCGCAAACATACTCAGCTGCTCATGAGGCCATTACTTGAGATCCTGCTGGGTTTTAATATTCATAAATTTTAATATGCAATAGTAATAAATTGCATAAAAAAGGTATTAACACTTTAAACTACAAGAAAAAAAAATATTTCCATTAAATCTGCGTTTGACCATAAGGCTATAAATTATACGATGCTGCTTTGAAATGTATGTACCTACTAGAGAAACATTCGCATCAAAAAAAAACTAAGTTAATTTACAGCTTTATTTTTGTAGTAAAACGTGTTTATTAACGTACCAGTCACAGGTGGCGTTCCAAATAACGCAAACGTATCGAAGGAAAGACAGATCAATAGAAAAAGGAAAATTGAAGATTGCTTTCAACTATCCCTCGAAAATTACACTATTTTTTTTTCTGTACAAGTTGTTACTGAAGCACTGCATTATATAGGGACCGATTAAACTACGTTTACTTTCACCGATCATTTATCATATAATTGTATGTTGCTGAATGTTTTGTTAATATTATTCACGAAATGCGTAATCGATCCAAGCTAAACCGACTTGGCGCAGCATTGTTTCGCGCTTCAATTGTTTTGCTTATTCAGAGCAAAAGTCGTTGCCGAACTCTGAACTTTTTCGTAATCGATGATATCTAAATTTTATAGAAGATCGGCGAGCAAATCAGTTGAGACCGCGGGGCGCGGGGCAGGCGCGTGGGGGGAGTGGCTCGTGCGTCACTGCACAAGAAAAACTGAATTTCAGAAGCTCCAATCTTCAACAAACGTTCTGAAACCTACTCTCACTCTAGCTTGTAACACATGGGGTTTTAGAACTAACGGCTTACTGAAAGTGTTGTTACGGCTCAAAATCGCTTGAAAATAGTGTTGTTTTATTTGTTGAGGTGGTGATATTTGTTCAAGATTGCTGTGTTTGGATACATTGTGCCTGTGATCGATGCAGCACTTGTTGCCGCGTTCAACAGGCGCCGAAATACAGTTGGAGTGCCAGACCCCCATGTGACCCTTTTCCGGAAAGTGGGCTACTTTAATTCGAAGGGACTAGTGCTCTAATTTCAAACGAAACGTCAAACATCATTGAGCCATCAGCACCCAGTAAAATTCCGAAGATAAACCCAATTTGCGCATTTTTTGCCCCTTTTTGCATGAGAAACAGTTATCTCACTTTAAAAAGTAATAACGTTAGTTTATTTTTACTTTTAAAAAAACACAAATAGTGTTTGTTAGGCTATGCCTCTGTATATTATTATTTGTCAAAAACCTACCTACCTACCGTTAAAACAATCATTAAAATCAAACAAATGATACATTAAATGTTATCACAACAGTTTTGCTAAAATTTATTTAAACTGAAAAACAAACACTTAACGACTTCGAGAGACTCTGAAAGTAATTGAATGCAACTTCCTTCCAATTTCCTTTATAACATTTTCTTATAATTGGCTCAGCTCTATCGTGACAACAACCAATTTTCGTGGAGTCAAGATTTATTTTTTCAATTTAAACTTTCTGAAACTCCTGCGGGCGTCCGACGAATCTATAACTGTTGAATAACGATACAACAACACTCGCGACAATTTAACTGCAATGGAAAATGAAAAATAATTTCAGTTCAAACGGTGCAACTGTTATTTTTAGTTGGCTCGGGAAAAGTTTTATCGAAAGCGTGTGAACGCAAATTGAATTGCATGTCACTGTTTTTCTGTTTTCAACATTTTAATTGGTTTTCGACCGGAAATCAAGAGTTCAAAGGTTAAAGCTTTGTTTAAGAGTTATTGAAGTACTGTTAAACTTAAACTACATTCTTTGAAGTAGGAGAAAATAATCAAATCGGTCATCAAAATGTCTGAGATATGATGCAACATATACAAAAAAAAACAGCCCAATTGCTGACCTTCTCCTTTTTTTAAAATCGGTTAAAACGTAACTCTTTTTGAAGCTCGTGTTAACTAATTATTATACAATGAATTAGATACACCAATTCAGTATATAAAACTCTGATTTTTTTAATGAATCTGCAATTGCGCATACCTTAAAATAAATTTTAGTAGGAGATAACATTAAAGTACCAAAAAAAATATAAAATAATAGGAAAAAAGTGTACTTATTGATATTGATGATGAAATATACTTATTCATCCGGAGTGGATGGTATCAGCCGCCTCATGGTGGTGCCATTGATTAATATCATCTCACCTGTCATCACCCACATCATTAACTGGTCATTGGAAGCCGGCGAGTATCCTGACGTTTGGCGTAAGGCCCTTGTTTGTCCACTTCCCAAGGTAAGCAATCCCTCTTCACCCAGTCAGTATAGACCAATATCGATCTTGCCTTATCTCTCTAAAATTATTGAATCCTGTGTGCTGAAACAACTGTCTTCTCACCTTACTGTCAACAATTTATTGAACCCCTTTCAGTCTGGTTTTCGTCCTGCACACAGTACTACCACTGCTCTAATCAAGGTCACAGAGGATATAAGGGAAGGTATGGACGCTTCTAAAGTCACACTTCTCGTATTAATCGATTTCTCCAATGCATTCAATACTGTTGACTATGATCTTCTACTGGCCATTTTATCCAAACTAAATGTCTCTTCACTAGCTTTGGACTAGTTTTCATCATACCTGCGGGACCGCAAGCAAGCTGTTAAGACTCCAAACGGCATTTCTGACTAGCTCAGCTTGACCTCTGGTGTACCGCAGGGTGGTATCCTCTCTCCCCTCCTTTTTTCGGTTTTTATAAACCTCATCACTGTTAATCTTCGCTGCTCATATCATCTGTATGCAGACGACCTACAACTGTACGTACAATCCGATGTCTCAGAAATGTCTGCAGCGATCGATCTGATCAACGACAGTTTAAGCCATATCTCGTCCTGGTCTCGTGACTTCGGAGTTTCTGTCAACCCCACCAAGTGCCAAGCGATTATAGTAGGGAGTCCTGGACTCATCTCTAAGCTAGGTATGGCAGAGTTGGAGCCGGTTATGTATGATGGTACTGCTATACCTTACTGTACCAGTGTGAAGAATTTGGGCCTGATGTTAGACTCTACGTTGAGCTGGACTGTTCACGTGGTTGAGGTCAGTCGTAAGGTCATCACGTGTTTGAGGTCTCTCTATCGATTAAAATTTTTTCTTCCGTTCAAGACAAAACTTCTTCTCATGCAAACTCTCATTATCCCTATCATTGATTACGCGGACTCCTGCTGTACTAACCTCACTGAGGCACTCACTGACAAACTTGAACGTCTTCTTAACAGCTGTATTAGATTTATCTTTGGCCTCCGAAAATATGACCATATTTCCCGCTACAGAGCACAACTTAATTGGCTTCCCATTCGACAACGTAGAAACTCTCGAACTCTCTGTGTTCTGTACGGTATTCTCAATAACCCCTCATCACCTTCTTATCTTAAGGATATGTTCTCCTTTTTATGTCAATCACATGATCGTGCTCTCCGTTCTTCCGAAGATCTCCGGCTAGGCATACCGGCTCATCGCTCCTTCTATCAATCCAAGTCGTTTACAGTGACGGCTACGCGGCTGTGGAATACGCTCCCTCTTGAGATCAGGAAGTCAGAGACGAAACTGTGTTTCAAAAACAAACTGCGAAGGTTTCTGTTTCAAGGATTGCGAAATATGTAAAATATGTATGTATGTATATTTTTAGTTATGTATGCATTTGGTAGTTATACATCTAAACTCTTTTATACTGTATATTTAGTTTATGTATATTATGGTATGTATATAATATTATAATATTACACAATAGTATTTGTTGCAATTTTAATATCTATTTACAATATTCTCCTGCACCCATAACAATCTCTCTGCATGATCTGAAGGTATGACTGGGAGAGAATGCTATTAGCATTAAGTCCACCTTTTGTACACTTTTATTTGTGCAATAAAGTTTTTAAATAAAAAAAAAATAAAAAAAATCTATTTTGCAATCATTTGGTCCCGAATTCCTTTTATTTATTCCATAGCAACATGTGTGGAAGTGTTAATTTCCTATCGGGCATTGCCCGTTATGAACTAGTTAATCTATCGGATGGTTATATTTAACCTGGCAAACGTACAGTGTAGTCAGAAATTATAAACGATCTAATGATTATTACTACTAATCGCTAGTACTAGGTACTCCGAGTGGCACTACTTGACAACTACCTGTAGTTTTAGACAGAAATACGAGTATGAGCTTATTCCATTATACTTACTTATACTTCAATATTGTTTATTAAAAGCTGCATGTTTAAACGATTATAGAACACTAGCGGTCCCCCGCGACTTCGTCCGCGCGTTTTGAGTTTGCTCCCTCCCCTCCCGTCGCAGCGTCATGTTTTATATCCTAAAGCCTTTCTCGATAAATAAGCTATCCAACACAGAAATATTTTTTCAAATCGGTCCAACAGTTCCTGAGATAAGCGCGTTCAAACAAACAAACTCTTCAGCTTTATAATATACTAGCGGTCCCCCGCGACTTCGTCCGCGCGTTTTGAGTTTGCTCCCTCCCCTCCCGTCGCAGCGTCACGTTTTATATCCTAAAGCCTTTCTCGATAAATAAGCTATCCAACAAAGAAATATTTTTTCAAATCGGTCCAGCAGTTCCTGAGATAAGCGCGTTCAAACAAACAAACTCTTCAGCTTTATAATATATTAGCGCAAGCGCACGTTGTTCTTAAGCTGCGAACATTATTTTGGTGCGGAGTTATGTTAAAACTGTGATAGCTCCTAAGATATTTATTGAAATCAAATGATATAAAGGGCAACTTGGTTCTAAATGAAATGCTCGTGATGATGAATGTATTTATTTTGATAAGAATAAATCCCTGTGTGTATAATACACCTCTAAAAATAATGCATTATTTTTTTGCAAATTTATTAACATAAAAAAGGTTGTAGTAAGTCAACTATAAAAGATAGACATATGCTGTCGCAGACTTTATTATAGAACTCTTAATGCTGAACAATCTTGTCATACATGATTTTTGTGTAACTTAAGCGGTTTCCGCAGCGTATGCAGCGGAAGCTCTCAAAAGGAATATCTTTCTCCCGTTTTCGCAACATTTTTCATATCTGCTGTGGTCTTATGAGTCGTATCTTAAGTTATATAGCCTAAAGCCTTCCTCGATAAATGGACTATCCAACGCAAAAAAAAATCAAATCGGACCAGTAGTTTTTGAGATTAGCGCGTTCAAACAAACAAACAAACTCTTCAGCTTTATAATATTAGTATAGATTAGCGCAAGCGCACGTTGTACTTAAGCTGCGAACATTATTTTGGTGTTATGTTAAAACTGTGATAGCTCCTAAGATATTTATTTAAATCAAATGATATAAAGGGCAACTTGATTCTAAATGAAATGCTCGTGATGATGAATGTATTTATTTTGATAAGAATAAATACCTGTGTGTATAATACACCTCTGAAAATAATGCATCATTTTTTTACAAATTTATTAACATAAAAAAGGTTGTAGTAAGTCAACCATAAAAGATAGACATATGCTGTCGCGGACTTTATTATAGAACTCTTAATGCTGAACAATCCTGTCATGCATGATTTTTGTGTAACTTAAGCGGTTTCCGCAGCGTATGCAGCGGAAGCTCTCAAAAGGAATATCTTTCTCCCGTTTTCGCAACATTTTTCATTTCTGCTGTGGTCTCATTGGAGTTGTATCTTTATGTTATATAGCTTAAAGCCTTCCTCGATAAATGGACTATCCAACGTAAAAATTTTTTTCAAATCGGCCTAGTAGTTTTTGAGATTAGCGCGTTCATACAAACAAACAAACAAACAAACTCTTCAGCTTTATAATATATTAGCGCAAGCGCACGTTGTTCTTAAGCTGCGAACATTATTTTGGTGCGGAGTTATGTTAAAACTGTGATAGCTCCTAAGATATTTATTGAAATCAAATGATATAAAGGGCAACTTGGTTCTAAATGAAATGCTCGTGATGATGAATGTATTTATTTTGATAAGAATAAATACCTGTGTGTATAATACACCTCTAAAAATAATGCATTATTTTTTTACAAATTTATTAACATAAAAAAGGTTGTAGTAAGTCAACCATAAAAGATAGACATATGCTGTCGCGGACTTTATTATAGAAATCTTAATGCTGAACAATCCTGTCATACATGATTTTTGTGTAACTTCAGCGGTTTCCGCAGCGTATGCAGCGGAAGCTCTCAAAAGGAATATCTTTCTCCCGTTTTCGCAACATTTTTCATTTCTGCTGTGGTCTTATGAGTCGTATCTTTATGTTATATAGCCTAAAGCCTTCCTCGATAAATGGACTATCCAACGTAAAAATAATTTTTCAAATCGGGCTAGTAGTTTTTGAGATTAGCGCGTTCAAACAAACAAACAAACAAACAAACAAACAAACAAACAAACTCTTCAGCTTTATAATATTAGTATAGATATAGTGTTTTTAATGCCAAACAAACATGCCTGTGAAACAGACTAGAAGGTTGCATGCAAGTTACTGGCATGTGCTAGTTTAGCAATTACCGTCCTTGCATTCCTATATTCATACTATTGATATTTACACGCGCCAGTTTGAAGCCCCCTGCGTCACATTGCATGCCAGTAAGCGTCTCCCTACACAAACAAGTAGATGGCACGTGCAAGTAGCTGGCATTGAAGTATGCCAGCTACAAGCATGTGTATCTTAGCCTTTAATGCCAAAAGCATACCAAACATACATTTGTATACCAATCCACAATAAAAATACAGGCAATGCAAAGAATCTTTATTATCTGGGCATCTTTTCGACCATACTTCTGTATGATTGTATCTAGAGCGTTAACTTGACGACAGACTTAACTCTCTCCGTCTATCTATGAAGGCACATACCTACAATAATATACATAAATAATTGAAGCCTGGAACCACTCGTAGCAAATTGCAACATTATTATTAGATACCATACAAGATAAGATGACCAAGCAATCAATCAGCACGCTCGGTTTGATCATAATATCAGTCTGGCTTCTAGAATGAGTAGTATATGTATAGGGAAATGAATTTAATACATCTCGGTGACTAGGGCAAATGTGTTAAAGGTCGAAAGAACGGACTCAAAATCGGTTCCTAGTTTCAAAAACTGAACTATGACGTACGGGTAACAGCACGTCAAGATAAACACTGCGCTTTCTTATTTAGATGTAATAAGGGCTAGTTTGCAACAAAAGTTGGTAACTTGATGTGCTGGCCACTGTACATATTGACGTAGACAATTTAAATTTATATTCTACTTTCGTCTTCTTATATTATATTTCAAAGCTAAGTCTTTATACCAAGTCCAAGCTTTTCTTCTTTCTAAGTCGATTCAATAAATATTATTTTACATATTCTATCCAAAGCCCAAACGTTTTATGGCTACCACGCAATGCGAACAGCATGACACAATTATTGTTCATGTAAATTACATGATTTTGAAATTAGCCTGTCGCCCACTACGTGATAAATGATTTAGAGTTCATTTCACACGGCAGCAGTAGAGGGCATTTGCCTCCACGAATTTATTTATTTACTAACAACCATTAATGACTTTATAACGTCATTTTTACACTCTAAACTTTTAGATTACAACAATATTTGATTCAAAGCATAAGACTTAAAAGAGAATCACGGACATTAAGCGGCAAGATATGTTGTGGTAAATGGAGTAAGCTCAGTCTTAATGGATTTCTTAGTCAGAGGGTTTTCTCTACTACTTATAGAGACAGACTGTTCTGTACGTAAAAGGTTCGTTCTTTAGAAGTAAACATAGTGGCTACATGCAAAATATTAAGGCCAGGCATTTGTCTCTTTGGTCTAGCCTTGTTTTTTCCGTTCAAAATTTTAAGGTAGATTCTACATTTTATTAGTTTTCATTTGAACGTATGACCACGTGAAGCAGCGATGCAGTCGTGATGCTAACGCGCGTTAGCATCGATGCAGTCGCGATGCTAACGCGCGTTAGCATCGTTACAGTCGCGGTGCAGAAGCTGGAAATTGACAAATTAGGTACTGAATTTTGGCGACTGCATTGATGCTAAATTAAATCTGTTCATTAAGTAATTCGTGATGCTGAAGCGCGTTTTCAAAACGTGCTAACTGACTGCATCGATGCTAAAAGTCGCAGTGTGTAAGGGGTCTAAAACTGTGTCTACCTTCCTATATACCTACTTTTGTCAATTGGCGTAAATGTATGGCAGGACATGGTGTGTGGACGAACCGTTAGGCCCCCAATACATATGCGAGCACACACATGGGCCGGTTGCGTCAACAATCGCTCGATTGAAACATGTTCCAGCTAACTGTAGGCAACACTTCGACCAATCGAATTAATACTCGCCATTTTAAACCTTGCTACGACGACTTAAAATTGCCCCTTGTTTGTTTCATTAAGTAGTAATTTTGCTTACAACTCGCTACTTTTGATGTACTTAAACTGTTTTTGCTAAACTTCGCACGATTCCGTTCCATTTAAGAATGTAGTTTGTGTGTATAGGATGCTTTATCAAATATGCATTGATCAAACCAAAGTTTTAGGGTCTTATTATTCTCCTATTGTTATAAGAAAATCTTACATTAACTAAGGTTTCTGAGTTTAAACGCAACCAACATTTGGAACTGAATGTCGAGCAAACTAAATTAACAAAAGAGTATCTTGAATAAATATGCGCGATGTTTAACAGGGTGGGCTGCGTTATCAATACAACTCATGAATACAATGATGAAATATGGCATTACCTGGCACACCTAATCACCATGCAGATTGGTGATCAATCATATGGATGCACGTTTGTTAATCCAAACGCTTGGCATCAAAATTGAATACGTAGGGCTATTAGGTAACTAGATCGCTATTGCATTGATAGTGACGATGGCCCAAGCAGTTATTCTTTACAGAATAAATTCAACTTGGAAATTGATGTCGCTTCGCTATCTAATGCTTTAGAATGTTTTTAACACTCACAGTGTCATACTTTCTATTCATAAAGATGAAATAAGAAACCAAAAATTTGCGCACAGGCGGGACTTGAACCAGCAACCTTTTGGCAAACCGGGCCAAACGCTCAATTGGCAGCACGGTAGCTCAATTGGTAAGAGCGTTTGGCCGTTTGGCGAGCATTAGATAGCGAAGCGACATCAATTTTCAAGTTGAATTTATTCTGTAAAGAATAACTGCTTGGGCCATCTGTTTCATAAACAGACGGCTAGATGGCGCTAAACGTCACGCAATTGACGTTTTCATAAGAAACCACAAATTTCGCAGGGTCGGACTAACAGCACGGTAGCTCAATTGGTAAGAGCGTTTGGCCCGGTTTGCCAAAAAGTTGCTGGTTCAAGTCCCGCCTGTGCGCAAATTTTTGGTTTCTTATTTCATCTTTATGAATATAAAGTATGACACTGTGAGCGTTAAAAACATTCTAAAGCACTAAGTTTACTTTACAGTTTCAGCTACAGTTTTAAATACCTGCAACGCTGACATCTAGTCAGCTTGGAGCCTCCAACATTATAATATACAAGGTGTTTCAAAACGTCAGATATATCATATTAAGAAACAAAAATTTAGCAACTTTTCCCTTAAAACAAAGGTCGAAAAAAAATCGGTCGAAACAATACTCATTTTTAAGAAATATTAAAAACGATTATTGTTATTACAATGATTATAATTACAACAGAACTTAACTTATTTAATTAAAATAGAAAAAAAAAACATTACACAATCGAGAATTATTTGAACTTTTAAAACGTCATAGCGATCTGTATCGTCAGAGCCCTTATTGGCAACTTTTTTGTACTAAACTCAAAAACAATGAATTTTTTTCGGCTTCTCTGTAATAACTAAGAGCGCTTACATTTTCGAGAGCTGCAAATCTGGATAAATACTATCCAGATGGACCAAAACAACATACCAAAAGTGCAGGTTTACCGCAATCACTGCAACCTAAGTATATTTTTTTGTTTACTATGACTAACCTAGTAGCCTAGACTAAACTAGTAAACATCTTGTAGAGTCGAAAAAGGTCGTTTTCCTGACCACAAATGTATTAAAGTTGTATCGCCATCACTTGAGTTACGTAATCAACTCGGGCTGTCCGGCGCATGGTGTATCAAAGTAGATTACTGGTTTCCGATTTTCAGTGCCCTATAACCTTTAGTGCTTTCTAGTGTTTAGTTAAACGGATTTACAACACCTCACCACTAGAATGACACGTTGGGCGTCATTTTAAACAACTCCAATTTTTTCCCCTACTTACTGTAAGACGGATAATCGATTATGGCATTACTATGGTAGACAACACTAGAACCCATGGATAGCACTTGACCTATAATAGAGATTGTGTTGGACATTAGATTGGTTGTTGTGGAATAGTCCCGCGTAATTTTACTTTCTGCATTGATTATTGTTTATTTATTACCTTAGTTATGATGAAATAAGATTATTCTTCAACACACTAAGTTATCTCTTTCAGTACATATGCGTTATCTTTGCATAATACCTACGTACGATATTTGTTTTCGAAAAATACGAATGATATACTCCCTAAGTATCTTATTCATATTTACGTTTGAGGGTTTCTTAATAAATAAATAAATAAATAAATATCCTTTGGACATTCCCACACATCGCCATCTAGTCCCAAAGTAAGCTCCTCAAAGCTTGTGTTATGGGTGCCAGACAACGGATATAATACTTAAATACTTTTTTTTTGTAAATACATACATGATATACATAGAAAACATCCAAACATAATGCAGTCAATCTTCGTTTATTTTATTCAAATCCATTAATATAAATATCCTTTTTGGACATTCCCACACATCGCCATCTAGTCCCAAAGTAAGCTACTCAAAGCTTGTGTTATGGATGCCAGACAACGGATATAATACTTAAATACTTTTTGTTTGTAAATACATACATGATATACATAGAAAACACCCAGACCAATACAAACAGACATGTTCATGCACACAAATGTTTGTATTGTGCGGGGATCGAACCCGCACCCGCTGCGTAGCAGGCGATTTCTCGACCACTACACCAGACGGGTCGTCAAATTCAAATCCATTATTCAATTAATTGGAGTAAAGGGACCACAATGCCGGTAAGCTTGTTTTAACGTATGATTTTCACAGTTGCTTTTCAATTTCATGGAAGAGGTTTGATTGTCAGCTAAAATAATGTATTTCCGCGTTTGGGCAGTAGTCGAAAACAACGCGTCGCTTTCCGATTCTGAATTGATCGTGCTGTCCTTTGTTGTCGGCTTGAATGTGAATTATTTTTAACACAATCAACTTTTGGATACAGACTAAGAGTATCTAGTTCTATATTTCTGCTGTCTGAATAATCACTCATAAACTTAATTCCGAGTAATAAATGTAAAGAGGTGATCCAAAATTCCATTACAACTCAAAAATGAAATTGTGTGTACAAAGTCATGAAAGAAATTGTCGCCAGTCTCATCAAACGGCAATTTAGCAAAGTGGCAACCTCGAGTAAAGGTGCATTTGCACTTAAGCTGCAGCCTTTAGAGCCCGTCAAACAATTAAGCTGGCCTTGCTGAAAAGTATCGCGTGTAGTTCTTAAGACACCGTGACCTTCCGTACCTGTTGCTTACGCCCAGAGAAAGTGACACGACCGAAATGCGCCGCCGCCTTTGGGGTTGCCATGGTGGAAACAAAGCTCTAAATTGGGGTGTTTTGGGTAAGAAAAAGGTTGTACTTATCAGGTTCGGTAAAAAAATATCTAAATACAGTGTGATTTCATGTTTAGGTTCACAGCCCTAACAACATTAACTTCAAGGCATAAAAAGATGCAATATCATGTTTTAAAGTTACAGTCCTACTTCATTTGATGTTAGACAGTTACTTTTTGAGAACTAAAATTAATGCAAAACCGTCTTTTAATAAATATGTGTATGTAAGCAGCCAAAATACCTTCTTATTATACTGAAATGTTAATGTTGGTAGGTGAATGAGCAACACGTTGGGCGCCAACGCATCCACAACACAGTCGTCTCGAAGTTTTTTTTTTTTAATTTAATACAGTTCATGCACAAACAAAAGGTACATGTTGGCGGACTTAATGCTAAAAGCATTCTATACCAGACAACCACAGGTCTATACAGAAAGAGCTTGACAATTACAACTACAATAGGTATTTAAAACAAAACATAAACATACATACTACTTATTACATAAATACCGTATACATTAATACATAATTATGAAATAATAAACACACACGTAGTAGTAGTAGTAGTATTAGTAGTAGCAAGTATCTCATTAATGATAAATAATAATAAATATCCTTTGGACATTCCCACACATCGCCATCTAGTCCCAAAGTAAGCTACTCAAAGCTTGTGTTATGGGTGCCAGACAACGGATATAATACTTAAATACTTTTTGTTTGTAAATACATACATGATATACATAGAAAACACCCAGACCAATACAAACAGACATTTTCATGCACACAAATGTTTGTATTGTGCGGGGATCGAACCCGCAACCCGCTGCGTAGTAGGCGATTTCTCGACCACTACACCAGACGGGTCGTCATTGGATCATCTTCCTTTGGCTCATCTCGCAAATTGTTCTTAACTATACCAACTGACCCACGAGGCCTTATTACATGGACGTGCACATCTGAAATTAGCTTTAATTTGGCATGGGTAATAAGGGTGGACCCTGGCAACACTAGTAGCCCGGGATGGTAGCGCCAGTGTGCGCGAGCCTGCCACAGCAACCGGACGGCACGGCCTCGCAGATCGCGACACCACACCTACCACATTTCCTACGTGTGTTGTAGTATAACTCATGTTGACCCCTATCACTTTTTTGGCGAATGTCAAGCACCGTGCGGACGACACCCGTCGCTGGTTTTGAATTTGAACGACCAATTAATTAGGATCCACTCGCGGATTGTTTTGATTGAGTGCAATTACCGACGGCGTGGTTTTGTTTAATCGGTCTTAATGAAATTATTAATACAGTTATTCAATCAATGTTCAACTTGCTATATTTATAGAGTTTTAAAGTATTATTAGACCTTAGGGAGTGCCGGAGAGAGAATATACGTAAAACCAATAAGCTGATTCCCATGCGTACTATTCTGGCCGTCCTTTCATTAACTCCAGACTGTCAGATTATTAAAACGCCCCTAATATAATCAGAGCAGCTCGGTCAAAATGAAAATTTGAATAAATACGCAATCTCGCGGAGATAATCTCTCCCGCGAGAATACTATCCGCGCAACAGTTAGCCCATAATCCTGTGTCGACGTATCTCGCCCGGCTTCGTCTACGTTACAGACAACCATCTTATCGTGACCTCTGACACCTCCCTGGCCATATTAAAATGCGCCACTTTAATGCAAAATCAAGAGCTCCCTGTATTTTGGACGCACACGGTATACGATTTACGTCCTAAATTTGAGATAAAACACCACACTCTCTGTTTATGGAGATGCTTGCGGAGACGGTATCTGATTAGAGCTCCGAGTCGTATGGTAATTAAAATTCAGTCGCGCTGTAATTGAATTCATTGTCATAAATGTTCATAATAAGTGACTCGTACGAGGCGGAACGGATCTCAATACAACAAATCTAATATCCTCAAAGTGCTTCTGCCATCGAATAACCCGAAATAACCGCGAGCTTTTTAAATAATATATATTAGTGGTTTATTATTTACCTACGTCGAGGCGCTCATGATATGTCAACGTATCGACATCGCGGTTCATATCATATTCAATTAGCGTACTATAGTTGTTTTACTGTAAGACAAAGTGAGTCGTGTATTATTCATGCGCGGTCGAACCCTACTGATATCCAACTAAACCCGAATAAGTTTATGTGCCTTTAAAGCTGCTCTGAATCTACGAAATAGCAGCTGGCGAATAAAATTTAACATCTATGTACATGACGCTAAAAGTTATGCGAGTATACTTTACAGAGTAGTCTGGAAAATGACGTTGATCATTTATCTTCGCGTGGAAGTTTCGTAAATTGTCAACAACACATAGTTATACCTCCTCGTCAACTAGTGCTGCTAACGCATTTGGAAATTACTTTTACATTTGGTCACGACCTTACCCACAAGCGATGAGACGCATCGTATCTCAATACTAAGGACCGATGCGTGGTTTGTAATTTTACTGACGCTTAAGTAACCTTTTTACAACCTGCTGTTAAAGTTCCTATTAAAATTAACTGTTATTTGTAATGGAATTTAATTTTGTGCACTCAATGACGACGATCGCGATCGATAGTGGGTGGGTCTGGTTGGCAAACAAACACCCACTCGCTCGTAGCTCGTAGCACCGTAGCGTCTGTCGTAGCTCGTAGTGCTACGCGGCGCCCACGCAGGCGTCTACGGCTACTGTAGCTGTAGGTCAAATGTCAAAATGAAACTGAGTAACAGGTTATTTATACAGGTGTCATGTAAACAGCCCTTAGCGCCACATTGGGACTTTGTTCAATTTCTGTTTTGTATTTTAATGTAAGCCCCATTATAAAATGGTTGAGCATAGCAGTAGAAAAGTATAGAAGTTTTGTTGCTGATTCAATTACATAGTTATAAATTAATTTTAAAACGTATGATATCAAAACCCTGGTTCCAAATTGATTAGTAGCATCTTTGTAACAACGTGCTACGCGCCTTTATACCTGACATGGTTTTTTTTTCATTAATTCAAAGTCATCCTAAGGGAACTAAGGTTCTGTTTTGAATACTATACGAAGTCAACAGGGTGTAGTAGTGTTTTAATTTTAACTAATGTCTGCAATTCGATGACCTTTAAAATAGTATTTAGTGGATTGTATTATTGAACTAATATTATTATTATCATTAATAATGACATCATAAGTCTAAATAGCTATCATCTCTATTGAGGTCAGCCTATGTATATGACCTTTGTCGAAAAACCGTCTGATTGTGGAGTTAAATTTGAGGCAGGGCCAGTTTGCAAACATACGCCTACATAAACCTTTGTTTTTGTGTAAACAGTCTCCAAAATGAGTATACGAGAGCAAATATATTTGATACATCCAAATGGTACATTATTCATATGTTATATTTTTTTTATTAATAACAAACAAGAAAAAATTAAACTAAGACATGCAACATAAAAAAATAACTTAATATATACCTATTCAAAGACGAAACCATCCAAATGGTTAATAAATGCCTTAAAATAATACAAATACATTGACATTTATTACTTTTTCTTAATTTTGAGCAAGCAAAGACACGACTTTGTTCGTTAATCAAAGAGGAATATATGTTAAATATTTTATAAACAAATATTTCAATCGCATAATGCAAAGGAAGTGTCCTAAACGTGACATTATCAACCCTTCGACACGTGCAAAGACATTCGCAACTTCAAAGATTAAAATAACTATCGCAGAACGCAATATATGTCAACTCTGAGCAATTCCAGTAATGGCTTTCATTTACCCTTTTAGCAACATATCCGCAATATATCAGAAACTACAACGATTTTGGACCTAAACTCATTATTGTAAGCACGCATAAACCCCATTAAATAGAGATAAACTGGTAAGCCATCACAGCATCACAGCATTGAGCTGATTACTCAGCGAGAAACAAGAACTCAGTGTTACTCAGTGGAAGCTGGTAACTTAGTAGTGCCTGATAACTCAGTGGTGAATTGTAACTCAGCGTGATGAAAGTGTAGTCAAGATGAGTGGGTTAGGCCCTCCCGGTGTGTGGGCGGCGCAGAAGCGTCTGGAATCCTGGGCCAGGGCAGCCAGGGAAAGAACTTCGAGTGCTTCAAGCGGGCAGAGCCACAATTCTACTGACAGCTACGGAGATGACAAGTCACATAGCAGTCCTAGTGTATGTATATTTGATTTTGTTCTTTAAGTAACTCTTGTCCTATCTTTAATACTTTCTTTTGGAAGAATTTGTGTCAAATAGTTCAAAGTTTGCACGAGTTTTTATATTTGTATTATGTACCTGGGACAAGTGATCCAATTGAGTAGGTCCAACTTCGAGAAAGAGGTCAATCGACGAATCCAACTCGGCTAGGCAGCGTTCGGGAAATTACGCAAGAATGTCTTCTCATCTCAGTTACCTCAGTGTTTGAAGACGAAAGTCTTCAACCAGTGTGTGTTACCAGTGATGACATACGGATCCGAAACCTGGTCTCTAACTATGGGCCTCATAAAGAAGCTCAAAATCACACAACGAGCGATGGAGAGGGCTATGCTGGGTGTTTCTCTACGTGATCGAATCAGAAATGAGGAGATACGTAGAAGAACTAAGGTAACGGACATTGCCTTGAGAATCAGTAACCTCAAGTGGCAATGGGAAGGGCACATAGCGCGAAGAACTGATGGCCGTTGGGGCAGGAAAGTTCTAGATTGGAGACCCTTCGACCAAAGACGCAGCGTAGGACGTCCACCAACAAGATGGACAGACGACCTTAAAAAGATCGCAGGATCAAACTGGATGCACACCGCTAGTGATCGGTCACTGTGGAAAGCCGTAGGGGAGGCCTTTGTTCAGCAGTGGCTGAGAATGATGATGATGATGATGAATGACGAGTTTTTATATAATAGACTCCCTAACTTTTTGTTTTTCATTATATCTTAATTTATGTTTAGGTTTGCACACACTTGTAGATACACAGCCTATTTTGTGGCAACAAAATGTCGGACATAACCTGAAGCTGACACTGTAAATAAAAGTTTAATGAAATTACGAAGTTAACTACCCAATTTGTGAAAATAATGAAACAGTTATAAATTCATAAGAGTAATTTAATGTTTGGGCCCTGGGCGCTGCAGTGAGCTTCAGAGCAGGGTAATTATTTGCTGCCCAGTAATTAACAAATACATAATTAGTCTTCCTAATAAATGTTGCAAGCGCTAACTACTTTGTGCCTCACCCCAAAAAGGCAGCTATGTCAAAGTAGAAATATGAATATAAAATTCATAAACTGTAATCATTGGTTTAACCATATAAAATGAAAAAAACGTTATTAATTTCTTTATCTTAAATCTAATATTAGTTTGAAGTATTTTAAAACGATTACTTTACGGTTTCAGCATGTTTTCTAACTAGTATAAAATAAATTCTGTTATAAACGTCGTAGGCATAAAAAAGGAAAACTCGTGGAATATAAAAATAACGAGTAGAATGGAAAATCTCGTGATGAACGAGCCAATTTTACAACTCAGGGAATATAACTAACGAAGTAGACTGTCGAAGGAAGATGGAAAATAAAATGTTCCTTGCTTCACAAACTGCTAGTTAGGCTATTTCAAACACATTTTTTTTAATGTCAAAAACCCAATGATACTCGTGTTATATTTTCATTGCTAAAAACTGACAAAAATAGCATCATTTCAGTGTCTTTCCACTGTTTTTAGGAGTTATTAATTCAAGTTAAGTGTGGTTTTGTGTGTCATTATAAGAAATTCTAAATAAAGATTGAGTGCATGCTATAAAAACCGTAGTTTTGATTAATATTTATATGTAAATTAAGGCTTTTGTTGATGTTAATTACAGCGCCACTATTCAAAGACCAATCGAGCTTTGTATTGGGGTAAGAATTCTCCAGGGCTTTTCTACCTTTACTTCCATACGATTGTAAGTTTTTAATTGCCTTCGTGACCTTTTCCACTAAATTTAGAAAACGTGACTAATGCCACAATAAAAGAACAAAATTCTTAATTATAATTGTTGACTTAAGTTTAAAATGATTTATTGATAGGTAGGTACGAGTATATCGAAATAAACTATTTTTTTAAACTGTATCAGTACTAGAAGTTTGTGATGAAAATGTTTAGGAATGTTACGAAGTACTGAATATAACTTAAAACTATATGATTTACCCATTTTAATATGGAAATCCTTAACTTTGTGCTCATATGCGTCCTTTTAACAATATTAAATGGTTTCCGTCATTGCTCTCTTTCTGAGGTATTTTACAGTATATATATCCTTTAAATCTTAATGTAATGTCGAAAATTGACTTGCAATATGTATAGAAAATAATGACTTGATCAATTGCAGAACAATAAATACTACCCTAAAGAGATTTTTGGCATTTCTGTTTTCCATTAATCGATCTTAACCTTTGCCTAGAATTATTATTTGTCCTAAAATGCATCAGACAGTTTTCAATATTGTTCCTCGATTTTACAACATTTTATCACACAATACAGGGTGATTATGCTAGGTGTTGCCTAATTTCAGCAGGTGAATGAAACATCAATACATACTACTTTCACTATATCATTTAATACGATATAATTTATTACGTGGTCGGAAGTTAGTAAATATAAAATTTTAGATGTATTAGCATTGTATTGGCAGTCAGCTACATTGCACCATACATTATCGTCAGGAAAAAAAGATTCAATTGATGGCCCCACAGTTAAAGATATAGGTATTCACGGTCTCATTCATCTCATAAAATTTGGCAACACCTTGCAAAGTCACCCTGTAGATAGGGTAAAACCCGGATAGTCGCCCCGGGAGTATCCTCGATTGCAATTACTCTAGTTTCGCAAATGAAACACATATTATTTTATTTATATATCGAAAGACTCTGCAACTACAACTAAGTTGACCGCGTTGCATGTCTCTGTGCGATTGCATAGGACGGCTAGGTGCGATCAAAGTTTTTCCGGGATGCCCTCTATCGCGACGAGGCATCTATCCTAAACGTAATTTATATAGATTTGGCAACTATTCCCTATATGGGATAGTTATTCCAAAATTTAGAGATCCACAAAATCGCCAATACTCTGGAAATATCAACGATAATAATTATTCCTTTTATAAATTTGAAGATAATAAACCAAAGTAGGTACGAGTATTCGTTTAACAAATAACGATTCTCGCTTTTTGTACTAAGAGGTATAAAGTAAATTCAAAAAGTAGGGCAACTATCCGGGTATAACTACACTTATAGTTTTATCCATAAATAAAATAAGTTGATATTCTTAAATAGAATTCAAGCAATGCAACGTTTGTCTAGTCAGCTCGAATAGTTAATTCTAGGTTACTACGTACGTCGCCAGATAGTATTATTACTCGCAGCCATGCTGAACTCTGTACCTCTTTTAGCAAGACCCATTTTACATGTCTCTAGATCTAACATTAGTATTGTAGATATGCATTTCGCATTGAACCTTAGTAAAATATATTTTGGAACAAAGGGTAACTTTGACGATGCCGAAAAGATAACCGGGTAGGTATAGCTGTACTAACTCAGCATATCCGTAGTTACAACTTTTTTTCGTAGTTTTTAGTTATCGTTTATGTTCTAATATACCTGATTAAACTAAAATAGTTACTTAAACTTTATCTTTAATGTAACAAATACTGATCTAAAAACCGCATCAAAATCGGTTGACCAAACGCGATAATCACGAACGAACATACAAACATAGAGAACAAACTGAGGCACACCGTTCTTTGGGTTTATAAAAACACATGCGTGTATAGTTTAAGTGATTGTTTTCATGTGTAGTCCCAAATCCTTTCATCCAAATATGGAAAACTACACCTATAGAAGGTATTGGCTTAGCTCATGGTTGGACGGTATTGAAATAACCCAGATTTGATAGATCGATTGGTAATTATCGGTGATCTGGGCTCTCATGTACCGTTTGTTGAGTACTATGAATGAGGGTAAACCAGATCACAGTTTAATTGCCGACTACTCCCACTGATGGTTCGCTGAGTCAAAGAGATTGCCCGAGGTTTTCTGTAGGTATTCAACAGTCAGAAACATTTCGGTGTCAGATCACTTTTAAGAAAAACTGCAAGTCGATGTACAGTTCAGCTGATTGACACACGTATACTAGAGGTCAAATAAAATATTTTTCTCTCCAAGTACTTAATCTAATACGCGCTGTAAATCATCGGTAGGTAGAAGGGGGCGCTGGTTAACCAAATATTTTGTATGGAAAATTAAAAGAAAAGAAATCTTTCAAAACCTTTCCTGTGTGATACATTTGTCACATTATTACATTTCCGCTTATTTTATTAAATTAAACCAACAATATTTTTCAATCCACACCAAGTTTGGACTCCTCCTGATACAATATGGCTATTGTTTTGTTTGTAAAATATACCACAAATGAAACCTCATATGGTCGTCATTGCTAACCACACGAAAGTAATGTTAAAAATAATACATTGATTTTATGACTCAATAACATTAGAATAAATTGTAACGGGATTACAATGTGGGGACCTACCGAAGATTTTAAGGTACTTTGGGTCATAAATTTTGATTAGTCTTCTAGTACACAAGTGCCAATCAACTAAACTGTTCATCGATTTGCGTTTTCTTTAAGTAAACTTCCACTAACTCCCATGCTTTGGAAATCATTTCGTGCCATGATTGGATGGTTGTTGGTTGGTTGGTGCCCTTAGCTTAATTAAAATTTACGGCCTGTTTCACTATGTCCTATTAAGGTCCTATACTTCATACGAAATGATGTTTCAGTTTTGAAATATAATATCGGTTACTGCTTATTTCAATCTAACCCTTTGATCGCTAGTTCTTTGATATTTTATTTATGATTATGAACGAAATCTAATCGTATATAAAATGTACCTACTAATAACATTTCTGGGATGTTCGCGTTAAAATTAAGAGCTCAATTAAACTTCGACAAGGAGCCTCCTACCTCAGTCGTAATTACCTTCGTCGCTATATAAGATCAATTTTAAACCACCTGTCTCTCACACAGATGTATTTAGGTACTTAACTTGAAATTCGATTAAATATGATATTTCTCTATTAAATTAAGTATTGATTTAAATTTTATTTCACGAAAAAGAAAGGAACTTAAGGACAATCCTTTTAAGCATTCTCTACCAGACAAACAAACGGGGATGCAGAATTAATTCCATTTATTAGATGAAAATAACACTGAAATCGCTATTCGATAAATCTTGTTTTTGTAGCTAGTTCCTTAGGTGGTTATTGGTCCGTGAGTCCGACTCGCACTTGGCCGGTTTTTTTAATATCTCGTTAATACTGGAGTAATTCTCATGCCTGCCGTGTTGCCTTAAATAGGATCTTATCCAAGATAAATGTAATGTCCTCGTCATCATCATCATCATCATTATCAGCCAAAGGACGTCCACTGCTGAACATAGGCCTCCCCCATAGCTTTCCATAGCAACCGATCACTAGCGGTCTGCATGCAGTTTGATCCTGAGATCTTTTTAAGGTCGTCTGTCCATCTTGTTGGTGGACGTCCTACGCTGCGTCTTTGGTCGAAGGGTCTCCAATCTAGAACTTTCCTGCCCCAATGGCCATCAGTTCTTCGCGCTATGTGCCCTGCCCACTGCCACTTAAGCTTACTGCTTCTCAATGTCCTCTTGGCATATGACTTTTGACATTATGTCAGAAAATGACAAATTAAAAACTTTTGACAGCTCTATAATTTCAACGCTATTACGACAATGTTTAGTTGACAAGATTTTAACTTATACACCATAACGTTTTGATGCAGCATTGATTTGCCGGATAATGTAATACTTCAATAATTTGTTACTCGAAAATTGACTTTGAGTCTCTCGAGTATACAATAGAGGAGTAAAATTATCCTTCGTATAGTTATGCGCATGTAACCCTATGTTTGGTCGAATCCATACAAGGAACAGCCTTGTCTGCCAAGTAGGTACTTTCGTTTAATTCTATTTATCAATTCTCTCTAATCTTCAGATGAATATTTATCGTCGTCTATTTTCCATCTTTAGGTAAGCTAAAGATGGAAAATAGACGACGATAAATATTCATCTGAAGATTAGAGAGAATTGATAAATAGAATTAAACGAAAGTACCTACTTGGCAGACAAGGCTGTTCCTTGTATGGATTCGACCAAACATAGGGTTACATGCGCATAACTATACGAAGGATAATTTTACTCCTCTATTGTATACTCGAGAGACTCAAAGTCGGTACGTGCATCAAATATGAATAAATGAAGTAGAATTATTCATAAGAACATTATTCCGTCTCTAAGTATTCAACAAAAAGCGCTTGCAAATCGTAAAATACGGCGGGAGCTTATGATATGTCTGCCTGAGTGAATTTTATAGAGGAATTCAAAACATCTGGCGTTTCATAGTTCGTTGCCTATTATAATTAATATCAAAGTATCGTTGTAACGTTTGTCAGAAGAAAAGGATTGAAATTATAATTCACCTAGGAATGGTCTCATTGGATACAGCACAAAAAAAGCCTTGAAATTGATAGCTCACTGGCCTAGAATAAGTACTCATTCGATCCAACACAAATAAATACATTAAAACTAAACTTCTCAACCTCACTTGCCAAGTTAAAAAAATTGCATATTTTATACATCCTCAGCTTTTTTAACAACACCTTCCATATCTTACAAAATATGTGATGATCTTATAAGTATGGGCATTGTCTCATTCGGTAAAAAACAAATATAATGCCACTCTTGCCTAGTATGTGAAATGTGCATTATTTACAATGGAGTCCATACCCATGTTACCAGCCAAACCCGATTTCAGGACCATTTAGTTGGGCCTAGGCTGACCTACTTCGTCCTATCGCGTAAAGATCTGGAAAAATATATTATTCTTTAGCGCTCGAGAGGTGCTCGTAGCGCAGTGGTAGCAGCGCGCTTTGATAGTGATACCGAAGTGAAGCAACCTACAGCGCGGTCGTATTTGGATGGGTGATTATTCCGACCATATAAGTGACGTATATCACGAGCATCACCGTGCTTCGGAAGGCACGTTAAGCCGTTGGTACCGGCTAATATCGGTTGATATTAGTCTTTAGGCCTAGCCAGAGGCCTTATGCGGCTTGATAATATCTGACAGCAAGGTTAGTCGCTTTCCCTGCAAACACCCCTCCACCAACCCTGAGCCCGCATGGTGGAGTATGGCTCAAACTACCTCATAGTTGAGGTAAGGCCTTTGCCCAGCATTGGGACGTTACAGGCTAACTTTACTTTTTTTCACAATATTTATAATGTTCCAGAGAGATAGAGAAGTAAATCAGTAAGATAAAACAAAATTGCAAGATAGCTTCTGTATTACACCATGTTTGGTGCCTAATTTGTAAAATAGCATTCTTTGAGTGGCTGGTCTTTTTATCCTGAAGTGTGCGTATTTATAACAGGATCAACTATAGTGGCCTAGCCTAAAATGATTTATCCTAAAGGGCGAACAACGAACCAGTTTGGCGTAGAGGAGGAACTAGTTTAGCCTAGGCCAAACTATTCGACCTGAAATCAGGTTTGGCCACCAACACCCATATCCTTTGTGAAGGACGCCAAAATTTTGGCAGGACTCGGCAGATACCGATTTCTAGTGCCAGAAATAAGTTAAAAACAAAAGTTTTATTTATGTGCATATTTTGATGCTAAACAGTCTTATTTCACCTGAACTAGTCAAGCACATACGTTTAATGTTAATAAATTTAGCACGATAAACTCTTCTGGTGTTAAAATAAAACTTTTGAAACCACTTGCCAGTTCCAACCCACACTTTAACATGTCACTTGCTGAGCGGTGAAGGTAAACACTGTTCGGTGAAAATTGTGAAACTTAAAAATACAAACTAGATTGTGAAAACAATGTCGTGTTGTTAAAGCAAAGTATAGATAATAGCCAAGTTTAAAACGAAATGATTCAGTGAAAGGTTATATTTTGATAAAACTGTCTAACAAAAATCAATCACCTAGGCGGTGTAGTTGATCGGCTTAAATTTACAAACATACATATTAGTTGACAGTAATAATAAAACCGTATTGTAAAGGTGTCCTTTACGACGACCGAAGTTTATTAACCACATAAATTGCCCGAAAAAGTAACTACTAACGTAACAAGTATGTAACAATAAATATCACTATTCTTAATGTAAATTGGATTTTACTTTTTCCACAAAACGTGGGTAAATGCGTCTTGGGACGTCAATCCTTGAGCTCCGAGCTAGAAAGCTTTTGTGCGCCCGCAATCCGCGTATTGATATTTAGCCTCTATTTTCCTAAGCCTCTTACGTTTTTATTCACTGAAGAGCTCAGCGTTATTTCCAAGACCTTCCTAGAGTTTGAAAAACTGAGGGGTTGTCCCCGACATTTAGGTTGTGTTTATTTTTTAGTCGTTTGCTTTTTAGACATTTGGACATTAGACATGAGAATGAGATGAATGAGATTCTTTTAACACAAATATTTAATGACAGGGGTAGGTAGGTGTAGATCACCAAGTATGTGTATTATTTTTCAAATCAAATCATTTGTCAGATTTTTAGAGGTCAATAACCTTTCGATTTTGCTCTTCCACAGGAGATGCTGATATCCAAAGAGCAGTGCCGCGTGCAACCAACCGCGGAGGTTCGCACAGCCAGCTCCCTGCCTCATGCAAGGCTCGCCAGGACACCTTCTATATCCTCACAGAGCAGCCTCGATAGCGGGACCTCCAGAGCTACGGTTAGAACAAACAAATATAATAATAGCCCCTCTAGCCGATTTTGACTACGGTGGCCAGTTATAACGACTAGCCAAATGCGCGGGACATATTATAGTGCACAAGTGTGTGCGCAAACACAGGTGCACTCTCATAGCCCGATGGGAGAGCAATCTGACCCGGAGAGAGATCAGGCACAGGACCAACGGCTTTACGTGCTTTTCCGAGGCACGGGGGTGAAACACCACCAACTTCCAAACTCCGGGCTACCCTAAGAATTTCTGAACAGAAAAACTCAGGTATATATTAAACAAATATAACCACGCAACAAAGATAAATAAAATCTGCTCCTTTTTAAAGACAGTAAACACCTGTATTGCCGGTGACGCGTACACCAGACTTGATATGTGAGATACGTGATGTGTCAAATATCACATTATTTAAAATTCGGCATTTTTAATAAGTAAGTCGCTTGCTTTCACAAAAAAAACAATACTAAGTCACTGCTTTCATACAGCTTTCCTTTTACGAGCTCCGGTTCCTTCCGGGGATTGTAAGGCTGGTTTCATCTATTTCCGTGACAGGGATTTAGTTAGACTTTTACAAACATAATAGAATATATTTCACGTCGCAATTTCGGCTTTGCTTGCAATGTTGCAATAACTAGCCTGTGGTTCGAAACCTTGGCCGAATTAGACTACTCATGGTGTTTCATTTGGTACTGCATTGTATTGCTCTATGGCCAACTCGTCAAATAATCACTCATTGCGTCCATGTATAAAGGATTCGTCAGCATCGATAATTTACAAAATAGTAGTTAGTTACTAGACCAATCTTGAAATTGTTGTTTCTATTGCATTAGCTAACAACAATGGACATGGAAATTCGTTTGTAGTCACAATAGCAGGCTTAAACCCCAAAGAGAATGAGTGATGAGGGGACACGGATGGGCCTCATCTTGTATGCAGTTTGCAAATTCACTATTCGAACGAAAATCCTTGTACATTGGGTAAAGCTATGAAAGGATTAGCGCCATCCAGCGCCGGATTTCAATGTTGCTGCCAAAGGCTTAGTATTTGCAATGTACTTGACGTTTTTTGCTTGCCCGTGTTGAATAAATACCATTATTCACGGTTGATAATCATTACGACCTCCGTGGTGTAGTGGTTAAGCACGCTGGTTTCGAGGTGTCGCCGATCCGAGGTCCCAGGTTCGATTCCTGGGTCAATATAGAAATCAAAATGTTCTATATTTTCTCGGGTTTGGGTGTTGTGATACCCTGACCGTTGTGTCTGATTTCCATAATACACGTACAAGTGCGTTATATAGCTATTTTTGTCTCAGAGCAATGTATGTGAGTGAATTGTCGTCCTTAATAAAA
Source organism: Pyrausta purpuralis (assembly GCA_963924145.1). NCBI lineage: Eukaryota > Metazoa > Arthropoda > Insecta > Lepidoptera > Crambidae > Pyrausta > Pyrausta purpuralis. Next base: position 18,921,860 of record OZ001645.1, on the reverse strand, counting down.
AGTGCTTATGGTGGGTTTTAAGCCTTTATTCCAAATTTATGTTCAGTGAACAGTAGAAAGGATATCAATCGATAGATGAAATATAATAATTGAAATAAAAAACGTAAACGTCGCGATGACCTTTGGTCTTAGTTTAGTATGCCTACATAAGCTCTTAAGTTTTAGCAGACCAAAATAAATGTTCAGTTCATAAGAGGACTAAATTTTAAGCCTATTATCTTACAGTTGTAGACCTCTCCTAAGTTTATTTTTCCAGAAAATAGCTTAAATACCTACCTACCTTTGTGACTTATGACATGGACCAAGTGACTATGGGTCACTGAAAGGTATAATGGCTCTGAAAATCGGATCTACATAGGTATCTTCACATCGTTATTCAACATAACACCGTATCTAGTTTTCCCTACATCATTGAAAATTCACATCGTAGTATGCTTAGAAAGTGCGTTTCACACGCGACAGGAGTTGCCACTCCGTTCATAGCTCTTCGTGTCCAATCCAACATCCAACTCCACTTAGATTCCAACAATATACTTTCTCTAGACTTGATTCTCGACCGCACCCACTAAGAATTATTTTAAAGTTATTTCAGATAAAAGATAAAAACAACTGAATGCAATAATTTTAAGACTGATTTCTTATTCTAAATAATTTATTATAATTAGGCGTATTTCTGTCTCGATTAAGAAGTACTAACGTCCCCATCAAACAATTATCAGTTATTTTGTTACTTTCTATTTATCATTACAATTTTGGTTCCGTAGCAATTATTGAACGCAAAATAAGTCTTAGATTAGAGAGTGCTGTCAAGAATCAGGCCCATATCAGACCACCGACTGAGCGGTCACGTAACCTCAGAAATGCCGTATAAAACTTATTCGAAGTTATTGTACATAGTTAGGGGCAGAGAATTATTATGGCGCTGGACTTTCTAACTAGTATGTTTTATGCAGGCTCCGCTGAGAGCGAATTATTAGCCAACTCACCCGTGAATACCTTGGTAAGCTTGTTGAAAGGTTGCATTAATCAGTTTGAATTCATTATAAGACCTAAGCAGCACTTCTGGAGTGGTGAACTGCCACATTTTTTTCTAACGGACCAATAAAGAAGAGCTTACTATAGAAATTATTAGTTAAGAACTTACTCAAGCTAGGAGTGTGAAAAAAGATTATCTTACTTAACTATGTTTCTTTTTGTGACTTTTGAGATAGCTCATTCTTACGTAAGACTAACTAAAACATCAGACAGTCACTAATTGTTCATTTCTACTGCATAATTTATTATTATTATTTTGAGGAAAATTAAATTCTGTCAGTAATCAAGCTCTGCATTCAGGAATCTGTACTTCGCTCCACGCTATGCTAAAAGTGTCTTCTGGTCTCCACAGAGTCATCGTGGCTCCTCGCCCGCTATCCGCACCTTTGCACCAGACGGCCGTACATTAGAAGCTGGAGCAACAGGAATCCCTCGGTCTCCCTCGCCCCTTCGAGCTGCTTCCCTGGACGTCAGGGCCGCACCATTGGCCCATGGGTCTCTGGCCTCCCTTGCTGACTCTCCCGCGCCTCCTAGTCCAAGACACCTGCCTCCAAGATGTCTGTCGCCTCTGCTGATGCCGCCAAGGTATGAACTATAATAAGATACCAATATTTTGACTACCATTCACACCAAACTGCCGTACATTTGAGGCTGATGGGACCATTGTAGCTCAGTCGCCCTCACTCCTTTGAGCTGCTTCCCTGGATGTCAGGGCTATGGCATTGGCTCATGAGTCCTCGGTCTGCCTGATTCACCCACGCCTTCTAGAGGTAGGCCTCCAAATTGAAACCACTCCTGCGGTGCACGGTAAGGCGTGAGCGGGTTGCATTCGTCTTCCTCGCACCCCTGTGCCCTGCAAACACCTGCCACAAAGATGTCTATCACTCTTTGCTGATTCCGCCAAGGTGAGAATAATCTTTTTGAAAACTAAGTTTTAAGTTTTTAATTTTGAAAGACCAATTATTTACATCTTGAGCACCATCGTTGCGGATGATTGAATTTGACTTGGTATTGGCAAACTGTCAGTTTTTTACCTCGATAGTGTTTTAGTTAAAAAATTAAGCGTTCCAATTGGCTTATATCATAAAATAGTAGTAGAAAACTTTCAAAACCCTATGAAATTATAGTTCAATACAGCAGCAGTCAACTTGATATATTTATCCTTTCAAATTGTATCGCTAACTTCCAGACAGAGTAGTCGGACATATTGGCAGAGCTACTATTCGTACAAATCACGCTAACTATTCGAAAGGTCGTTTACGTATGTTGTAAAATCAAATCGTGTCCAATAGGCATCAAAAGGGTTTCATGGGAATCGAACATCTTCATATGAATGTAGGTAACGGTACATTTACACACTCATTTCTCTTAGCAACTGACTGTGTTAATTATGTATGATTCTTTTCTTTTAGAGTATACCTACGTATTAGGTGCTATCAGAGCTGTAACAGTAATACTAGTATGTAATTAAGTTCCTGATTTTTCTTTTCAAAGTTTTGTTTCAGGTTGAATTTAAAAGGTATTTAAATATTTTCTTCAACTGACTTTCCGCTTTCTTCTGCGTGGACACTCATTCGGAAAATGCTCAATATACCTTCATTCATAAGTTATTACGTTTCTCCCTGGGTGGCTCTTAACTCAGGATGTAGGATTGCCTGCACAAGCGACTTATGTAGAGCTCTGGATTAATATTTTACGCCCCGCAAAGGCTGCACCCAGGTAATTATGCTTCAAGCTCACTTTAATAATGCAAACATGTCCCTCTGTATTCAGGAACATACATGCAATATAATTATACTTTATTCATTGCGAATATATCGTACAGTTGTAGTTGCATTAAATCAAGAAGAGCTTTCTCATGTAGTTTTATTGATTTATAATCATAATTTTATTTATCATTATCATTTTGAAGTGTTTATTATGTATTTGTCTAAATTAACGATATTTGACTATACATTTTCCTAGAAATAGATGCTACTTTCATTATGAAGTAAGTATCACAGTGTTTGTCTCGAGGTTAGATATTCTGTGCAATTTTGTAAAGACTGAACTGTTGTTAGCAAACTTGAAAACTTGGATAGCGATTTTAAAGATTAAGGTGTCAGAGCTTTCCTTTTGTGGTTGCGACAAAAGTAGATTATCGTTTTCTACCGTTTTTTCAATATTTTACAGAAAAAGGTTATGGAGGAAACAGTATTATAAATTTCCATAACAAAAGTAGCTTAGTTAAGTAAGTACTTAGTTCCTCTTGAATACGCTCTAGACTTTCAACTTAGCACCTTCATACAAATGTTAGGTTTCCTAAAAGCTAAAACTGAAGGTAACGGCTGTTTGCTTTAGATAGTGACTACTGGTCTTCAAGACTTACTACCTGTATCCACCATCGTTGGCGGAGATACCTCGGGCAGGAGTCAAGAACCCTAACGTTTAACTTTTCTAAATATAGCCGTTCAGAAAACCTCCACTTACGGCCCGTAAGCGCCGTCAGTATCAATAAATTCCCGGACCAGTGGGTAGTAGGTATAGCTACATCACAATAGTGAGGGTCCACGAGAGGATCAATCTGCTCGGTGCAGGCACAAATTGGAATAAACTCAATTTTCTCGCCTACGAGCCTCCTCCCTTCTCGGCACTCAAACGACGACACCTATTTATTAATGTCAATTTTCGCACATAAGGACGTTATGTAGCTACGGATGTATAAATAGCGTTTGCTGCTGTGTTTATTCTTTAGGCAATGTAAAAATATAATATTTTAGGATCAAACCATTATAAAAGATCAGTTATAATTGTTTTCAGAACAATTTACCTATTTTCTTATCGACGCAGCGATCCCTTTTCTTGCACACACTATTTGGGTAATAAGAGTATATTCTAATATATAGTATATCCTTATAGATTATAAGGATAGTAAAAAAAAATCAATGGTATCTTAAGACGGGTGAAAACTCTTTTGATTAAGCTTAATCATCATCATAATCATCATCATAAGCCAATTTCCCTATAAAAAAAACCCACAGTTTTCTACAGCGACCGATCACTATAGCGGTTTGCATCCAATTTGATCCTGCGATCTTTACAAGGTCGACGGACGTCAACCGACGAGACGGACAGCCGTCTCGTCGGTTGACGTCCTACGCCACGTTTTTGGTCGAAGGGTCTCCAATCTAGAACTTTTATGTTCCAGTTGGGGCTGTCAGCGCGCTATGTGCCTTGCCCATTGCCACTTGAGCTCATTGATTTTCTTTGCTGAAGCTTGTTAGATAAAATGGTCTAAACAGTAATAGAAAAAAAGGGTTTTGAACAACTACCTGCAGTGACTATGGTCATTAAGTACCTACATTTAACCACAAACGGTATCCACGAAGCATCAATTAAACGATCTGCATCTTTTGGTTCAAATGCTAGCGGTTTCCGCCCATTCGCAGTAAATAAATAAAGAAATGTGAATTTATCCAAATCTTAGAAACGATATTATTTTTATTACACCCGGAAACCCAGAATTCAGGTAATAGGTGAGTGCCTGAAGTATTCCTCGTATGAATACGTGCATCATTTGCACTGAGATGGTTTAAATAAAATGGCCGACGCTCGTAGGTATAAAAGAAAAAAGAGTTTTTGGAAAAAATCTGTTTGCGTACTAACTGGAAAGTCTGTTTTGATGTTGCATTTTCATTGCCGCTCTATTGCGAGTGCTGAAATGGGCAGCCGAAAATTAAACAAATTGTGACCTACTTTTGCGGGACCACTCGGTGAATAAAAAAGGTACTTATTTCAGTTGGGTGACAATATTTTTTACTCTTACTTTAACTAGGCTGCGGTGAAGCTGTGATGTACCGCAAAAGGTTGTTTCAATGTGTCTAGATACGCTGCGATTATTACGACTTGCTTTTGTACATACATATACTACAACATCTGAGCAGTAGACCGCTTTGTGGACCGTTAAGTACCTAATTTGTTCCTTCATAGTAACGTAAAAGAATAGAAGTTTTGAAAACTATGTGACTTGTACTAAACTTAATCCATAGCATTCCCGACGCCTGAAAGAAACGATGCCGTCATCATCATCATCAGAATCATTATCAGCCAAAGGAAGTCCACAGCTGAACAAAAACCTCCCCCACGGTTTTCCACAGCGACCGGTTTTTGAGTCTTCTGCATCCACTGCGATGCTGCAATCTTTACAAGGTCGTCTATCCATCTTTTCGGTTAATGTACTACGCTGCGCCTTTCGTCGAAGTCTCCAATCTAGAACTTTTCTGCCCCAACCCCATAAGTTTTTCGCGCTATGTGCCCCGGCCTGTTGCCACTTGAGCTTACTGATATCTACGATGCCACACTTCAAATTAATTCCAGAATCCACTTTAACTTATCAACTCTATCGAGTGGTACATCACATACACATTACAATTAAAATACCTAAGTAGCGCTTACCTATCTAAATTCCGAATGAACTGTCATCATCATTATCAGTCAAAGGACGTCCTATGCTAAACCTAGACCTCCCCTACGTTAATAATACCACCTATTTATTCCACCAGGCGGATAGACCGCAGTAACTCATTGGTCGAGAGCAGCAGCGGACTGGGCCCCCTCAGTCCCGGGGCTGGGGCCTCCGTGAGCGCGCTAGGGGCCCTTCAACCGGACCTGTACACCAAGCGAGAGGCGCCCCTAGTGATTGAGCTGGAGGGCGCGGGCCCCTCCCTAGGACGGATCCACCTTCGGTTAAAGTACGACTTCGACCGGTCCGACTTGGAAGTGCATCTTATTGAAGGTAACTGGGCTTTATTTTCACTTTTAGAAAAGAAGTGAGAGTTTAGTAATATGAATAAAAACCATTGAATCAATTTCCGACTTTGTAGACAAATTTTTGAATTTACCTTGAATAACCTACTTCATACTTAGTAATCAAATAAGTATTTCATAGATAATTCTAGTTGCTTTTGAGGGTACTTAATGAAAGAAGCTTCGAGAATGTACGAATATCTGCGGTATAATTCCTTTTTGGGCTATTAACTTTAATTACTACATAACTGTTTTAGTCTTAAGAAAATAATGTCTTGTTTTACTTGCTTCTAAACGCTGAATAAACGGTTTGTTTACTTGTTTTATTAAGTAGTGCACCATATTTTGTAATACCACCTTCACAATTACCAGCCCACGACCTAGCCGGCTACGAAGCTGGCGGGTTCAACGACCCCTACGTGCGCGTTACATTACTCCCAGAAGTGGACACCCGCGTGCGGCAGACGCCGGTGCACAGGAACGAAGCTAACCCCTTCTTCGACCAGCACTTCAAGTTCCCAGTGTCGCATGACGACTTGGGCGACAAAGTGCTGCTATTGCAAGTCTTTGACTATGACAGGTGAGTGACAAGCATCTTATGGAGTTGAACTGAGTCCTTAATTAAAGATAGCTCTGTTTGTAAATGCGGTCTAGACGAAGGTTTTACTATATTTTCTGTTTAATATTTTCAATACTGCGCAACAAAATTGAACTTTGAATTCCACGCTTTCTCCACATCTCCAAAAACAGAACCGTAAAAGAGATGAAGTAAAAATTTTAAGCAGCTTAGAAAAGCAAGCATTTACAAACCGCACTGCCGTAGCCGTTACGTACAAATTGCAAAATCAGGAAATTTGAAAAAAAAAAGGAAAGTAAATGCTTTAAATAGACACTCGTAACTTTCCTAATATGATCTACTAGCATCCAATTCACTGCATAACATTCGAAGCAAATAACTCGTTGTTGTAACAAAGGTTTCATCTTTCATTTCATTGTACCGTTCAATCACGACGCTCTTAGCGAAATGGCATTTAAATAACCATACGAATTCCTGGTACTTTAGTTCGTGGCGCAAAAAAAAGTTCTTTGTACGTAACTTAACCTGTAATTTCTTAATGTACTGTCTCCCGTTTCCAGGTTCTCCCGCAACGAAGTGATGGGCTCAGCCAAGGTGCCTCTTTCCCGCGTGGAGGTAGCTGGTGGAGCTGAAGTATGGGCAGAGCTGTCACGAGAGAAACGCCCACCAGAAGAGCTCCAAGAACTTCTGCTGTCTCTGTCATACCTGCCGTCGGCTGAGCGGCTGACTGTCGTTGTGCTCAAGGCGCGGAATTTGCTGCCACCTCAAGAGGGAAAAGATGCTTTAGGTCGGTTTCTATAAAATCGATTTTCCCTTTTTCTTCCATTGATACCTTCTACCATGATAGTTGCACGATCTTTAGGATCGTTTCGACTTTTCCAGAGTTACTAAAATACATAGTTATTTTAGCCATTTCATCATTAAACTAGCTAACGAAATTGTATTGTGTTTCAGATGTCTATGTCAAAGTGTACCTACTCGTGAACGGGAAGAGAGTGAAAAAGAAGAAATCCAATAGAAAGGAGATAAACAACCCCGTTTGGAACGAGGCTCTATCGTTCAGCCTGCCGTCCGCTAATCTTCAAGAGGCGTCCATTGAGGTAAATCTTTCTAAAAATTCCTATCCAGCAAAAAACGTTGTAAATTAACCTTATTCATTTTTCCTATGGAAATAAACCTACTCAAGCCAAATCTCTTGTACAGAATCATTTATGATTTCACCTAGCTTTTAACGTGTAGCCCTCTCTCAAGTCCTGGGTTCCATCGCCTGTCAATCACTTACATTATTCCTTTTGCTAATCACTTTAAGGGTCAAGAGCAATGTACCTATGGGATACGCTATCCTCACTTGTTCAAGGTATTTAGGATATCTATGGCATTATGAAAATTCACCCTAATTTTCATTTTGTGATTTCGATTTTGGTGTACAACAAAAATTGTATTCGAGCACATGAACTACTTACTTTTTGTCTTCAATAAAAAGAGGTGATCAATTCAACATGAATGTGTGTGATAACATTGGAACGATATATTATTTTATATATAGGTATATTATAATAAATATTTAAATTTTCACAAACATTTGTCTTTTAAAGGTGTGCGTGGTAACTGGCGGGGGCAGCGGGCTAGTTGTGGGGTGGTGCTGCGTCGGCGCCGCGGAACCCGCCGCGGAGGGCCGCCACTGGGCGCAGATGGCGCACGAGACGAGGAAGGCTGTTGCTATGTGGCACACCCTTAGATAAGGCACCCAACTTCTAAGTAACGGGTCATTATTAGCGGAACTTGATACGTTGCACATTCGCCGCACTATGTTCTAACACAGTCAATCACCATTTTACAGGAACCTTTCTCAAAAGGGGTAATTTAGATACTTTATCCTTGATAGTATGATTATTTGTTATATAAATGAATTGTGTCTTCTTAAAGTAAAAACGGTACGTATGGTGCAAAGCTATGTGGGTGGAACACGCGCGCTCCCTTCAGGTCATCTTTCAGTCTCACAAAAATAAATAGGAACTAAATAGGTCGCGCCGTCCATGCACCTCATGGACGGCGCCGCCTTGCCAGTTTAAAAGCCAAAATCAAATAAACGACGCCCATTTTTTTATAGTTTGCGTGCAAGCGATGTTTGTTTAAAAGTAGTAACACGGCTGTTTTGGCGAACGTGCATACCAATGCCTATACCCTCTTAAGATTATCGTTAGCAGGCGAAACAATTGGCAGAATGGCCTTAATTTGCAATCGAAATATGCTTGGGCTAGGTATAACGTTTTCCAACTCGTAAACCTTTACGGAATGAAACAAATTTGGTCTCATTCGTTTACATTACATTCTAAACTAAGCTTAAACTAAGGATTGAATGAACATCTTGATTGTTTAAAAATATTATATGTTTCAGTACCTAAATAAAGGAACCGAAACATTCACTTTATTGACAAAAAAATCGTCAGAATTTTGACAATTTATAACTAATTTAGCCTTTATTTTAAACAGGCTTTGTTTTGTGGTTTAGAATGTTTTGAACACACACAGTATCATATTCACTTTATTGACAAAAAAATCGTCAGAATTTTGACAATTCTTAACTAATCAAGCCTTTATTTTAAAAAGGCTTTGTTTAGTGGTTTAGAATGTTTTGAACACTCACAGTGACATATCATACAGTGGTCGGTCGGACCTACAGCACGGTTGCTCAATTGGTAGAGCGTTTGGCCCGGTTAGCCAAGAAGTTGCTGGCTCGAGTCCCGCCCGTGTGCAAATTTTTGGTTCCTTATTTTATCGTAAAGAACAAAAATATGACACTGTGAGTGTTCAAAACATTGGATAGCGAAGCATTATCAATTTCCAAGTTAAATTTATTCTGTACCTAATGAATAACTACTTGGCCCGCTATTGCATAAACAGATGGGTAGATGGCGCTACCGTCACGCGTAATGACAGATCCAGAGACCAGACATTTTGCGCGGTCGGACCGACATCACGGTAGCTCAATTGGTAGAGCGTTTGGCCCCGTTTACCAAGAAGTTGCAGGTTCGAGTCCCGCCCGTGCGCAAATTTTTGGTTTCTTTTTAGGTTTAGGATGTAAGAAAAAAAATGAGACCAAATTTGTCTCATTCCATAAAGGTTTACGAGTTGGCAAAAGTTATCACCCGCAAGCATCTTTCGACCGCCTATACTCTGATTTTTAATTAGATAGACCAAAATGACAGCTTCAATCGCACTTTTTATTTTTTAATGTTGCAAGCGTAGTGCAATAGTGTTGTAACAATGCAATTGTGAACGATTCATTGAATTTGTGATACGATTTTTCAATTTCGTGATTCTACTTATTTTGATAAATAATACATGTAAAAAGTTGAACACAATTACAAAGAAACGTAATACATAAATAAAATTTTCTAATAGGTAAAAAATTAAGTCCCTTCACATGCAATACCAATATTTTGTATGACTTCAACCTATTTTAACTATTTACAACTTTCTATAAATACACTATTAGAAATTATGATATTATTTTGCAGGTAACATGATCTTAAAACTAAACTTGTTTGTCATTTTTTTGTAATATATAACTATTTTATTTTATGCAAATAATTTTCTGCACAACACAAATTTAAACAATATCCAATTAATTATTCTATAATCATTTTAAAGCAACAATTGAATCAGAATTGAATTTGTCGAATATTTAGGTACATCACTATTTTTATGTTACGAAAAAGTCATCCAACAAATGTCATTTTGGTCTATCTAATTAAAAATCAAAGTTTATGTACCTAGTCAATTCCGTCCGCCATTGTTCCGTCTGCACACGATAGTCTAACTAAGGTCACATGTAGGTAATAGGTACTAGAAATTGTTACCTATTTTAACTTTAAGGTTAATCACATAAATCGAATGTGCAACGTTTCGGGGTAAAGTGAGGGGATATTTGTTTACAAAATAATAATAAATGAACCGTTCAATGTCTAAATACTTATGTCAGTAGGCTCCGTGACTATGTGACGACTTTAAATGCTGCAGAGAAGATGCCCCGGATAAAGAAGTAATTTAAACTGTATTTATGCGTCTGATAACCTCCTGAAAAAAAATCAGTGAACAGTAGGTCGCCTTTTTAGGACCAAGTTCTGAGACGGGACTTTCTTTCCAGGTTTCGTGATCGATAGTTAACTCAACTAATCGTTGAAGTCGTTACCTGCTGTTGAATACGACTGATTCTCGCATGTTTGAAACATTAATAAACTGACGGAATAGCTATTTAATGACCATTGGTTAAGGTATTTTTATTTAAAGCACCTACCGTCGAAAATTTTCGCCCAATGTTAACGACTTTTAACCATTACATAAGTTAACTATTGATCACACAACTGACCCTAAGGGCTGATTTCACCGTTTCACAGTTTAATAAACGGAGTTGAAAATTATGTAAATCGACATCAGGATAAATGTCGAAATCTGGATTATAAGCTGAAATTATAAGAACAAGAAAACCATAAGCAAACATGACGTAGCGCAATCTGAGGAACTACCTTTTTCAATGCATTAACCACCAAGTACTATTTAACAATGTAAGCATACCAATGTTCACTGATAAGTAAGGAATCTACGCTAAACCATTTATTATCAAGAAATATATCACCATCTATCGCGAGAAATAATACGCACATATCGCGTTTTCGAGTGGTATGTATTTTATTATCACCGTCACCTTGCTAGTAGCATTCTGATACGAAAACATAAGATTTATGATGACGCAAACGCACATAACAATTCACGTTACTATTAATAATACAACGTGAGCGATAAGTATAGTATTTCTATTGTGTGTTACTGTATCTCTTCGAGAAATCACTATTCGACACACTCAAAAAGGGAGCACAAAAGCAATACAATAACATATTACTAATGTAGATTCTAGATCTTTTAAGTTTATATAGATATCTACCTAAGTGGGTACGTCGTCGTCACTTTTGTTGTCCCTAATTTATGTACTTTATATTATTATTATGAATTAAATGTTCTCCTTTATGGTGAAAGAAAGATCGTTTAACACTTAAGGATGATAAGGAGCTCATTAATTGGGAGAGATATAAAAGCGAAGGCGACAAAGTGACGCTAGAGTCTCACTAACTCATTTTGATCAAATAATTAATACTATAATATGTAACCCGCTTAGCCTAATTTGTGATATAAAAACCTGTGGATTGTATTTAGCGCTACATTACTGAGTAAGTGTCCTACAGTCGGTACTTAAGTACTACCGAAGTTCATCAAATCATCCAAATTCCATCAAACTGTTTTAATTAAATCCGAATACCTACAGGCAGTGCGGGTTACGGTTACCAAAACTTTTACTTATATATAGAGCTAGTTTAACATGTAGGTGCTCATCTACAAATTAAGTTCACACCGCCAGAGGAGAATGGGTCGTCCTGCACTGATCTATGAGACTTCCACTTCGTTAACACGATTAGAGTTAATTACACAATGAACTGTTCCCTGGTGGTGCTCTTTTGGAACCTACCAACCTAAGACCTAGGTACTTATGAGCATGTCAAGACTAGCTTCGTTCTGGATTAAATCATATCCTGACATGCGCAAGTGGTACTAGGATTATAACGATATCGGAATGCTACACAATAACATCTCGCTAGGAAAAAAAGAAAATACCTGAATGCTTACTTATTAAATACAAAGTTGTATTAAGTTAGGTTATGACACGCACATGTGAACAGCAATGAATTAACATGTAACAGTAACGGTAGACTACTCACTTTGTGAAACCAAAATATTATAGGTAAGTTATTCACGACGACCAAACGTGGTGTAAATTAAACAGTTTATTTATTCAGATTTCTAGAACTAACGAGATGTTATTTAGGCAGGTGCAGAACATGAAGTTAAATATTTAATGTTATGTAAGTACTTATTCTTCGAAGGTGAATCTACAATAGGCTGTATGTACCTCCCCTATGTAATAATCTACTACTCCATTATTAACTGTGGGCTCTCTCTCATACTACCTATAATACTATTTAGACTACTCACTAATCTATTGATTTTGTATTTTCCTACCAAAATTTTACAAAGGCTTATTTAATGGAATAAATTAGGTAAAATGTGTATTGTCCTTACACCACAGAATTAGAAATAATTGGTTGAGCTTTTGAAACACCAAACAAGTCTTATGAATTTATAGAATTTTGTATAAATTGTTATTTTAGAAAATAACCATTTTAATATATTTTGTTTAAGTGTAAGTATAACCTAAATTTATTATAGATCTATTTATATGACTATCGTTAGTAAATATGCCCACAGTTATTCTGTCACGATAATGTTATTATAAACTACCTACCCTATAGTTGTCATTGCATGGTGTGATCCTGATCACCTTTTCGTCTACGGGTTTTATTAATTAATTATATCGAATTTTATTCTGAAAATATACGTACATATTTTTATTATGCATCTAAGTGTATGTATCTGTGTGGAGAAAAAGTATTTTACTTTGTATTTTCTTTACAATGTCTAAATAAAATGTCTATTTGTAAGATTATTGGTTGTTTACTTTATAAAGGTGGTGAAATGAAACTCGAGTGTACAATAACTTAATAATTTATTTTAATCTTTTTACACTGTGTACAATGTTAAAATTTTCATATTCAAATTTCACATTTTGTTTCACATATACCACATAAAGATATGAGTGCCGTAGTCCGGAGTCACGTAGATACGAGAGTGTTCTCTGAGCACTAAAGTCACTAAAAAAGTTACGCTAACTTACCACAGCCGTCGCGACGCTCACCGCAGCTACGCCAACTAAAATTGCACATTTACACCACATTAAACTTTGCGAGGACACGTAACTTATCTACATACCAATGTACGAACATTGCCTAGCTCATATTGATAAACAAAAACAAAAGTATTTTTGGGAACTAATCAAAATGATAAAAATATATTTTTTTACAAAACGATATGACAAAAAATAATATAACTAATATCACAAGGTAATAGTTACTATTTACAAATAAGAATTATTAATTGCACAAGTATTTTTTATAACCAAATGGCAAGACAGTAATTAAATTAAATAATAAATACTATGTAAATCTAAGTGTAAGTAAGAAGTTTGTGTTATATACTTTACATATCATCGAAGACGCCTTTGACTTTCGGAGGGAGGGAGGGAGGACAGAAAAGAAATGAGTTTGTGTAAACGTGGTTTGTGTCTGTATGTGTGTTATCGTGTGGAAGCGGGTGTATTTGTGTCATTGTTCGGAGGGTATTTTGGGATGTAGGTATTTGCAGTCGGGATCCTTGCAAGTTCCTCCAACTTCGAACGGGCAGAGAAAACTGTTTGGGTCCTCCTCCCAGCTGGAAAATGTTCACATTAAAACCATTACGCGGTGTTCAAAATGTACGGTGGACAGCACGAATGCATACTTACATCGCACACAGTACGATGAGCGTACACATTTCCCATCCACTTAAGTTTATCATTTGAAGCGTCGAAATTCTTTATGTAGGCATGCACAGTTTCTTCTACAATAAAACCTACGTAAAAGAGCATGAATATAAAAATAACACCAAAATCAAAAATTACGACATCATCATCCACAATCACAGATTGATTGATAGATTGCTTATTACTGGCGTTTTGCGTAGAATGTTGTCATCTATTATATTTCTAGCACTGACAAAAGAGGTTGGTTCTTGGTTGAATCATTAATCTTTAATAATATTATAAAGCTGAAAAGTTTGTTTGTTTGAACACGACAATCTCAGGAACTACTAGACCGATTGATAAACAATATTTTGTGTTGGATAGCTTATTTATCGAGGAAGGAAGTTGAAATTTATAAAATTATTTTGGTTTAAATTTCCGCGAAGCGACGCCGGCGCAGGCAACTAACGACACGAACCGTCACCGCGTTTAGTATTAGTTCAGGCAAATGCACCAATGCAAATGTTCAGGATGCACCACCCGCCCGGAGCACGGATGTCCGTGCTCCGCCAAAGCGACAACATCTCCTGAGGATGCCACGTGTAGTGGCGAAACGCGTCGAGGTTTTTTGCACGTTGGTGTTGGGTACTAATAATTGCATCAGCTGTGCCGCATGAGTTTTGAGGGAGGGCGGGTGGTGCATCCTGCATTTGCCTGAACTAATACTAAACGCGGTGACGGTTCGTGTCGTTAGTTGCCTGCGCCGGCGTCGCTTCGCGGAAATTTAAAGCAAAATATTTTTATAAATTTCAACTTAATAATGGATTTCCGCAAAGTAACGCCTGATTCCATTAATTATTGAGGAAGGCTTAAACATCACACTGCGACGGGAGGGAGGAAACTCAAATCGCGCTTACGCATCGCGTCGCCGCTAGAAAATAGTAAGGAAATGACAATTTCTAATGAGTGTAGATGTAATAAATTTTAATTGCAGGTCTTAATTGGTAAGACAAAAAGCAAAATAACCATTCATCTTCATTTTTTTAGATCCTCTATTTTCAGTGTTTATAATTTTAAGGATACATACAAAATAATATTTCCTATTCCTTAGAGATAATATAAATAATATTGACTTACGTTCTGGTTTGCAAAGCATCGAGTGGCGATTTGTAATCGTCGACGTCTTTACTTCTTCTTTCATTGGATTTATGGGCATCTATGTCTCTGCTATTCCTTCTTGATTCTCCACCTTTATCGACAACAGAGCTTTCCACTCCAGCTACATATTCATTTTTATTACTTGTTTGACTTACAACATCCACCACTCTGTCTTTTGTCGGGCTATTGGGTATTGTAGTAACTTTTTTATTATTACTAGAAACATCCACTTGGATTGATAGTCTTTGACTCACTGAAGTTTCCTCGTTTAAGTCATTTACAACACTAACTTTTACAGATTTCAATAATAGGGGATTCTTATATTCTTCTTTTGAAGGATTGTTTTCTTTTTGCAATTTATTTAAGGGTAAAATTTTAGTTCTATTTACGAGTGGCATATTTGTTTGGGAATGTTTATTAGAAGTTGAGCTGTAAAAAAAAGTATAACTGAATCTCATATTATGCCGAGTATAAATAGTGAAGTGACATTAATTCAATATAGATGAGACAATGAGACAACAGTACGTAATACCTTTTTAAAAGATTTTGATGTTGGAGTCTTATTTTAGTTAATCTGTTTTGAATAGATTTTTGCTCTTTTTTATTCAGTGATATAGCTGTGGAAATGTTTCGCAACTCTGTGGCAGCAATTTTATACTTCTGTGATAATTTCGTTGCTTCTTCTTTAAGCTTAAGCATCTTAGCTGACTCTTCTGCAATTTTCTTCCTGTAAATATTAAAGTTATAATGTAGTAAAATAAAATCTTACAGGTTTACTTAATTTCATGATATCGTACCTCGAAACTGCTATTTGTTCATCCAAATTGTTGTTTACGGTAATTTTTCGAGCTTCTGTGGATATGTTTCGGGGTTTTAATGTATCTTTCGGCTGAGAATTTGTTTTGCTAAGGTTAATTGACGATTGTCTTGCTTGTTTAATTTTCTCCAACTCTGCCATTCTTCTGACCAAATTTTTATATTCAATTTGTTCAGATTTAGGCAAATGCCTTACAGTCTAAAATGCAAATTATAAATTAAAATGTGAATGAAGACAAATATATGTTATATTTTGAAGAGTAAATGTATTATGTCTAACCTTTGGTACATATTTAGGTGCGGGCTTTGATTGTTCAGGTGCTTTTTGGACAACGTCTGGTAATGTTTTCTTTTCTACCTCCATCCTTGTAGATTTCAAGAACAAATCCAATTTTTGCTGAAAGTCAACCTGCTCTGACAGTTTTATGTGCATTTTCGTTAAGTTTTTTGTTGCTTCGTGTTCACCTTCTGAATCAGATTCGCCCAACTTAATTATAAACGGTTTTGCTTCTGGCACATTAGCAGCTTTGCTCTTAGCTGTTGAGGCTGGGGTTTCTGTGCTATGAACATCGGCAACGGGCTCCGTAACACTAGGGCCTACTAGATGAGGCCAATTTTTACTTAACGAAGTCAATAACTTGGCTCTTAGCAAATCTTCATCATCATCAATTTCGTCATTTTCTGGCGATTTAGAAATAGAAACGGAACTCATTTTATTATTTATATCAGCATTTTCTTTGATATCTTCGAGTATATTGCTATGATCAGTAATTTCTTTTAATTTTTCATCCCCATCTGAACCTATATCCATATCAACTGACTCAGTATCGGTATTGTTATCTACATCTAATTTTTTTGATATTTGATCTATTTCCAGTTCTTCATGAAAAGACTGTGACAACCTCTTCCTCATTTTTTGTTTTTGTTTCATTTCTATAGCTTTCTTCAAAAGGGCCGATTTGAGGCAGATCAACCTTAGTTCAGCAGTATCACTGTCTTCATCTTCTGATAAAATAATAGGTTTGTCATCTGTTTTAGGTTTCGTTTCAGTCTTTGGTTTGGAACCTTTTGTTTTCAGGGCATGTTGCCTAAGTAACTCCAAGTCTTCATCAGAATCACCACTTGAAGGTTTTTTTGACTCTTGTTCATTAGATCTATCTACAAAACCTGAGTCAACAGTGTCCTGTCCAGTAGTATCCTTGTTTTCAATAGATTTATCATCATTTTTATCAGTACATAAATCTATTAGTTCACTCAATTTGGGTGGATCATCAACCATATCTATTTCAAGGACTTTGTTGTTAACCAATTCATTTGGAATATCTACTTTATTATCACAATGTTTGGGAGCAGTTTCAAGTGAGTGCTGTTTTAGTTTAGAAGCTGTTGTTTTTTTTACAGTGGCCACTTTTTTGGGTTCATGGCTTTGTGTGCCAAACATTTTCTTTAATCTAGCACTTAGAGAAGATGTATCACTTTTTGAAGTATGAACAACAACCGCATTAGCTAATTTTCGTCGCTTATTTCTGTATTCATCATCAGACTCTTCGCTAGACTCACTCACAACTTTTGGAACCATTTTCTTTTTACCATGGGTCTTTTTCTTGACCTCTCTAGTTCTTCCGAAATTGATGACAACTGGCTCTTTTCTTTTTTTTGGCTTAAAGTTTCTCTCATTATTATTCCTGTTTACAGTATTTTTTGGAAAAGTGTCTTCATTATCTGAAGCAGATATTTCAGACAGGTCATTTGGCAGTAGGTTTGCAACTTTATTTCTTTTACCTAAAAGTTTATGATTTCATGTTATTTTTTATTTCTCTTTGCAGATACTTATATGCCTGCTTCATCTTAAGACATAATATCAATGTGTATAAATTCCTCATATCAAACTTATTAGAACTACAAAAATATAAATACAAGTGACATGGCTTAGAATTTGGAACCTGACTATCAAAAACGACTACAGTGCGACTAGGATCTTCTGGCCAATAGATGCCATTGACAGGGGGGCATAGCATAGGCATTCAATCAGGATGACCAATGCAAAAATCTCCCTTGATTTAAGGAGTTCAGGAAGTTGTTATATTAATAAATTTTTGCCCAACCATGGTACTAATTTAAAGCAGTTTAAGTGTGTATGTTTGTATCATGAATGTTCCACTGATTTTAAACACAAAAAAATGTACTAACAATAAAAATCATTGAAAATTATAACTTGTAGAGTTTAGCTCTACTGTATTTAAAAAAGCATTTTAAAAGTTTACACAGATGTGTTCCGAAATAAAACTTTAGGAATTATCTGAAAATGGCCTGCAAGCAGTGTTAGTTCTGATAGTCACAGTTGGCCAAAAGATCCATGTTGCAGTGTATACAAGTGCAATACATAACTTTAATCTGTCTAGCCTAGGAATAATAGATAAAAGAAAACATCAATATTGACATTGCTGTTAACATTGGTGCAAAAGTATTGATGTTTCATAAATAATAATTGCACACATTTCTGTCTAAATAAAAAAAAATGTTTTTGGTAATAAATAAAAAATCTGATGAAATGTTGTTAAATGAAAGGTAAATAAAATAAGATTCCAAGTAATTTTGCACACACTCTGTAAAAAAATTTGCTTGGTGGACAGGTGTTTTACCTTAGGACTGTTCTGGAGTTGATAGCGTCTTAAAGAATATTTTTTTTTTAAATATTTGATTCAGAAAAAAGAAAAATGTATAAATAATATACAAGTCAACACAACATTAATGTTTTCTAGGTGAACACTAATGTTTATTCATCATTGATGAATATCTCTCAAGACTTGATAAAACACAAGCTTCAAAATCATGTTTTGCCCATTATTTCTGAAAATGGTGCCTGATGGATTAACATGTTGATTTACATGTTCATGTTGATTTCATGAAAATTAACTTTCTTACAGTGCAACTACATAAATAGTGATAATTATTAGTGATGTAATGAAATGTTTTAATGCTATTGGCTGGTTTATAATAAGACATCAATTAATATGTGCTTTTCTGCATTCAAATGATCCCTAGAAGATCTTATGTACATGCAAATGATGATGTAATCTTTTGATAGCGAAGCGACCTCAATTTCCAAGTTGAATTTATTCTGTAAAGAATAACTGCTTGGGCCATCTGTTTCATAGACAGACGGCTAGATGGCGCTAAGCGTCATGCAATTGACGTTTTAATAAGTGACCACAAATTTCGCAGGGTCGGACTAACAGCACGGTAGCTCAATTGGTAAGAGCGTTTGGCCCGGTTTGCCAAAAGGTTGCTGGTTCAAGTCCCGCCCGTGCGCAAATTTTTGGTTTCTTATTTCATCTTTATGAATATAAAATATGACACTGTGAGTGTTAAAAACATTCTAAAGCATCAAATAAATCAAGTTGATCAACCATTGACATGCTGCGAAGAATTATGAATGATAAAACTCGTGAATTTTATATAGATAGGTACTATAACAATGCAGCTGCGATGTATCCTAAATATGCTACCATTTATCTGATACCTATTCTTTTATTTGGAACTATTTTGAATCACTTAACCTATTGTCTCTTGATGATTAGCATTCCTGTCATTGACTTAAAATAGGTATTATCTTACCAAGACTACCTGACAATCAATACTTCCAGACTCAATACAATACATATCATGCAATTTATGGACTCTGTTCTTAAGGAAAATACCTGGTGCAATGGGAGAACTCTTAGCTTTCTTGCGTTCAAGGACATTGTTATAATTCTCAAGCACTTGAAGTCTCTGGCGCAGTAAAAACTCTTCTTCCGATGAAATATCCGAGAGGTCATCCAATTCATCAACTATTTCTCCTTCTTCCATCTCCGATTCAGCGTTTGTAGATGGTGGAATATTTTCAATGCATGCCATCTAAAATACGAGATTACGAGTATGAAAGTGAATGTAATTTTCTACAATGTCAGACACTGCGTACTGTAATTCTCAATGACCTTATTTTCTAGAATATGGTCCTAAAAACCGTTCATAAAATTAAAACTATAATCTAATACAATCTATGTCCATTTCCTGGAGAAAATAACGCTCAAAAAATATTTCTTGTTTAGTTGTGATTCACACACACACTTTCTCACTTCATCAGTCAGACTACTTGCTTTCTAATCTGTGTTAATTTGCTTTTTGTAGAGGAGGGAAACCTCGTACTAATGTCGATGCTGATAAAATAATCTTTTTACGCGCTCGCACCCCTACCTACCTGTTTAACTGCAGTGTTCACACACAAGTTCTCAAGCTGGCAAAACCGGCTCCTCTACAACACCTTACAATTTTTTTGACGCCATTCTATTGACTGGATCTCTGCCTCGAAGGTTCTGTAATTCCAACATCATTTTATTGCATAAAAAGGGCGATAAACATGATTCAAATAACTACTGGCCGATTAGTTTAATTTCTCACATGTATAGGGTCTAACAAAATTAATGATCGACCGGCAACAGGGGGTATCTATACATCATATTGATCACGCTCACCAAAATTGAGAAAAAAATTCAGTCTAGTTTCAGAGATAATCAACAAAACAGTACCACTTCTAAAATATGTAAAAACACTCCATTTACAGCTGTTTACTATACTACGATGTTAAATACGAACGCACACCAACAAAGCTAGCCGACATGTCGGTGCGCCGCGCCGCGGCAGTCGGGGCGGCATTCTTCTTTCGGCGTCTGCGGCGCGTGTTTGTATTGATTTTTATTTCGTCAGTCGCGAACTCACTTCGCCACGAAAAGGACGTCGACTGAATTAGATTATTACTTTCTGCAACCCAAGTAGAAAGTACGGCTTGAACAG
Source organism: Pyrausta purpuralis (assembly GCA_963924145.1). NCBI lineage: Eukaryota > Metazoa > Arthropoda > Insecta > Lepidoptera > Crambidae > Pyrausta > Pyrausta purpuralis. The sequence continues at coordinate 18,901,203 of OZ001645.1, read as the reverse complement.
TAAACTAATACCAAGTTTTCTTGAAGCGGCTAGACGGGTGGACTTGTCTTCCGAGAGGCCTGGTGGATGTTCCTCTACACCACGTACATTTTCGGCGCGAAATGTTAACTCAGCGAAATGGAGCCATCACTACTCCATGCCTACCTACCGACGTGAAGGACACGACAGTGTTTATTACCTACGAAATGTGATGTTGTTACGTGCGTGATTGATAAGAAATTTACCTACCAATTTACGTAAAACATTCTAAATCGTGTAATAAGTGAGACGTAGAAGAACCAAGGTAACGGACATAGCCTTGAGAATCAGTGAGCTTAAGTGGCAGTGGGCAGGGCACATAGCGCGAAGAACTAATGGCCGTTGGAGCAGGAAAGTTCTAGATTAGAGACCCTTCGACCAAAGACGCAGCGTAGGACGTCCACCAACAAGATGGACAGACGACCTTAAAAAGATCGCAGGATCAAACTGGATGCAGACCGCTAGTGATCGGTCGCTGTGGAAAGCCGTGGGGGAGGCCTATGCTCAGCAGTGGACGTCCTTTGGCTGATTATGATGATGATGAAGTGAGACGTGATGATGTGCAATGAAGCGTTTAGACATTTTGTGTTAGACAACGTTAGATTACCTACAGTAAGACCTTATAACCTAACAACAAAATTCCTGTGAATAAGTAACTTTTTTATGAAAGAGCTAAAACGCCATGTCAGTAACTTTTGTTTCAGAGGGCTAAAATAATTGTTTGTTTATTAACTACGAGTATTTTAAATTAAATTACGAGTTATAAACCTGAAAAATTATGATAGGTCTGCGTTTTAAAATAAATTGTTGCATCAGAGTCGTATTTTCTTTATGCTTATCTACTTCCAAAGCCTGCTTATACCAAATAAGTCTTTAACTTATTGTCTCCTTTGAGGTTTAGGTAGGAGAAAAGACACATTTCATTTACAAAGTAAAATCTGTCACTGTTTAGGTAGGTGCACACTGCCACGCCTTTGTTTTACAAATTTTTGCCCTGCTGGTTATTCATTTTGGTTAGACAACGTTTATTATCATTTTTGATAAGGTTGTGTCTGTTATTATTTTGGTAGTAGGAGTAAAAAGGAATGACTAAAACTTTAAAGTAGGTAAGTATGCAAATCTGCCATTAACTGCGTAAACCCCCACGTTATTCATTTAATTTACACAGCTTCTTTGAAAGTTTATTTTAATCATCATAAGGCTATGATGATAGACTAGACACAATTAGGTAACTACTAGACTAGCTGGTGCGCGTGTCCAATGAGTAGGTAAAGTCTATTTTCCTTGGCTTGTCTAATATTGTAAACAATCTTAACATTCCTTTTTTGTGAAATGATCAATTGTACAATAAAGATATAACTCTCTACTCACGTAGGTAATTTATCCTTGAATAATAAGATATTTTTAAATTAAATAGTTTTTTTTTATTCATAATTTTTGTAAGAAGGTTTTTTCTAATAGAAAATGACACCCTCATTGTGACCACTACAAATAATTAAATAACATTTCGTCGTCTCATTCCAGTTTTCACAAGTGCATATAACGTTTTTGCTTCCTCTGAAAGAGGTTTTGATAAAACACCAATGCCACTAATAGGACCTTTCGAACCATCTGTAAATAATCTGTAGAATGACGAGTAAATTTTATCAAGGTCTGCGTTACAAATCCTCAGAAGCTCATTTTAATTAAAATTATGTTTGCTTGTAATTATTTGTCCGAGGTCCCAGCGGATACACCTGAGAAGGTCCATAGTGCTGATCCAAGTATTAAGAGAATACATACCGAGCTGTTCACTTCGATGTATAGGTAATTCATTTAAATAACTATGAACATAGACAAGTAATGGTATTTTTTTCCGTTCCCAGTAGCGTACGTGAGACGGCTGTTCAAGTATATTCAAAATATCTATAAGTTCATTGCTCAAAAAGGACTTACATTTTAGCCAGTACTTCGCAGCGAGGTAGTGTCGTCTAACAAACAGTGGTGGTAAGCAAAGTTCGTTCTCCATAACATGTATGGGTGTGGATTTGATAAATCCTCCAATCAATCGTAGGCATTGATTTTGTAAAAGATCAACCTTATTTAGGAGTGTTTTGCAGCTGCTATCATATATACTACTACTTCCATAGTCCATCCTACTCCGTATCAGTGCTAAATAAAGGCGTCTCAATTGGGTAGGATGCACACCCCAGTTAGGACCTCTTAAAATTTTTAAGATGTTCAGGAGCCGCAAGATCTTTTCTCTCATTTCATTTAAATGTTTCGCCAATCTTAATGAACGGTCGAGCCATATGGCTAAATATTTTACAGAATCTACATATTCTAAACAGTTTTGTTGAATTTGAATTTGGACCGATTATCTTCTGAAACCTCTTTTAAATATGCATACTTTAGTCTTACTTACAGAAATCTCCAGGCCAATCTCAGACATAAAATCAACGAATTTGTTAATTGCTTGTTGTAAATTGTCAGTGCCATCAGAAAGTATAGAACAAGTATCGTAAATAACAAAGTCATCAGCATATTGTGAAATATACACGTTGTCTATATAAATGCAAACTTTTCTGGTAGCAATATTAAATAAGAGAGGTGATAACGGATCGCCTTGTGCGAAGCCTAGAGCTGTGTTTCTAGTAACCACAGTGTTATTTACTCGAATTTTAAGAGTTCTCTGTTTGAGGAAGTTCCATAGATATTCACTAAAAAGTTCGGGAAATGCAGAAATCATTTACACAATCGCACCCCAGATGGAACGCAACGAATGTCACACCCATACTCTTACTAATCTGTGGTATGATCTGTCAAACGGCAAAGAACAAAGGGTTTGACAGATCAAACCGTAGTACGTTATGAACTGTCAAATGAATACGATTGCTTTACACAATTCCAATGCCCGAAAGTTTTGCGCACAGATTATTAAGAGTATGTCTAAAGACAGATAAGTAACGCCACCTAGTAGGCGCCTGAGTTAGTAAGAAATTTTGACAGCTAGAGTTCAATAACATGATGTCGATACGATTGTCAAATTTCGCTACTGAGCAACATGGCGTCAATTTTTTTTTAATGGCGTCTCTAGCATAGGGAATATTGTTACAATATTCCTAAGTATTTTACCGTTATCGTTGTATTTTATGGTACATACCATAGCGTTACATTATTTTAGGTTTAGGGGCGATAGTGGAAGGCTTTTTCACACCAGATATGTTTAGTGGGCAGGTCAACATAACGCACCATGTGGTGCAGAATACATTACTTTGACCTGCCCGCCGAACACATCCAGTGTGAAAAAGCCTGAAAAGAAAACAAATTAAGAACATTGAAACAATTTTATTATTGTAAATAAATCAAAAAATTATAAATCGAAAAATTGCTTAGATGTATCTTTAAAATAGACTTTGGGCTTTCAGGTGTTTTTACCTTTAGGTCAATAGTAATATGAGTGCAAATTGTTAGGAAATTACAATTAGGGAAATGTGATTTCCCAAAACCTTAAATCAAACCTAAAAGCACTAAAATACAGAAGTTAGGTACATAATTTAAGTTATTTTAAACAAGGTACTCTAAGAGATTCATACCTATATTTTTTGAACATTGTACACTGTAGCTAGAATGTGGGAAAAATATTTAAGAAAAGAAAGTAACAATCATAAAAATTTAAAAAACTGTAACACGTCAGGTAACTTTTAAAATAATGAACACTTAGTAGGGTCTTAACAAATGCCTATTATAAAATTACTAGCGGTCCCCCGCGACTTCGTCCGCGCGTTTTGAGATTGCTCCCTCCCCTCCCGTCGCAGCGTCATGTTTTATATCTTAAAGCCTTTCTCGATAAATAAGCTATCCAACACAGAAATATTTTTTCAAATCGGTCCAGCAGTTCCTGAGATAAGCGCGTTCAAACAAAAAAACTCTTCAGCTTTATAATATACTAGCGGTCCCCCGCGACTTCGTCCGCGCGTTTTGAGTTTGCTCCCTCCCCTCCCGTCGCAGCGTGATGTTTTATATCCTAAAGCCTTTCTCAATAAATAAGCTATCTAACACAGAAATATTTTTTCAAATCGGTTCAGCAGTTCCTGAGATAAGCGCGTTCAAACCAACAAACTCTTCAGCTTTATAATATAATTAACGCAAGCCCACGTTGTACTTCAGCTGCGAACATTATTTTGGTGCGGAGTTATGTTAAAACTGTGATAGCTCCTAAGATATTTATTGAAATCAAATGATATACAGGGCAACTTTGTTTTAAATGAAATGCTCGTAATGATGAATGTATTTATTTTGATAAGAATAAATACGTGTGTACACATACAATACACCTCTAAAAATGATGCATTATTTTTTTACAAATTTATTAACATAAAAAAGGTTGTAGTAAGTCAACCATAAAAGATAGACTTATGCTGTCGCAGACTTTATTATAGAACTCTTAATGCTAAACAATCCTGTCATACATGATTTTTGTGTAACTATAGCGGTTTCCGCAGCGTACGCAGCGGAAGCTTTTAAAAGGAATATCTTTCTCCCGTTTTCGCAACATTTTTCATTGCTGCTGTGGTCTTGTGAGTCGTATCTTTATGTTATATTTCTTAAACCCTTCCTCGATAAATGGACTATCCAACGTTAAAATAATTTTTCAAATCGGGCCAGTAGTTTCTGAGATTAGCGCGTTCAAACAAACAAACAAACAAACAAACAAACTCTTCAGCTTTATAATATTAGTATAGATTAGCGCAAGCGCACGTTGTACTTAAGCTGCGAACATTATTTTGGTGCGGAGTTATGTTAAAACTGTGATAGCTCCTAAGATATTTATTGAAATTAAATGATATAAAGGGCAACTTGGTTTTTATTGAAATGCTCGTGATGATTAATCTATTTATTTTGATAAGAATAAATACCTGTGTGTATAATACACCTCTAAAAATAATGCATTATTTTTTTTACAAATTTATTAACATAAAAAAGGTTGTAGTAAGTCAACCATAAAAGATAGACATATGCTGTCGCGGACTTTATTATAGAACTCTTAATGTTGAACAATCCTTTCATACATGATTTTTGTGTAACTTAAGCGGTTTCCGCAGCGTATGGAGCGGAAGCTCTCAAAAGGAATATCTTTCTCCAGTTTTCGCAACATTTTTCATTTCTGATGTGGTCTTATGAGTCGTATCTTTATGATATATAGCCTAAAGCCTTCCTCGATAAATGGACTATCCATCGTAAAAATATTTTTTCAAAGCGGGCCAGTAGTTTTTGAGATTAGCGCGTTCAAACAAACAAACAAACTCTTCAGCTTTATAATATTAGTATAGATACAAAGTAGAGTACATACAATTATTGTTACGAGACGAAAAGGATAATATGTTAATAAAGAATCAGTCACCGTCAATATATTTAGGCATTATCATAATAACCTTAGGTTCGATAAAAAATAAAATACATTGTACTATTTAAATTATTTATCATTACTTATAGCGACAGTAGTTACATGATCTTCTAAAATTATTCAAAGCACTTAAATACAAATTTTAAGTAACAAGCAACCTGAAATAATTTTTTTTTTTTTTTACTTACTCGGGGAAAATCCTCATGCCACATGATACCACATCTCAGGGGAACAATGTGGTTTTTTGGTGGCCGGACTTTTACCGGCTAAAAACTCCGAGGTGTTCCACTAAATCTACTTTATTTTATAAATGGGCCCGTGCAATGCACATTGTAAGATCCCCGATCTTAACACGGGCTCAGTCCAATTACAACCTTCAACAGAAAGAGGTTCGATAGGACACTCGTCACTGAAACAAACGTCATCAATCAACATCTCGCCTACATGTCTAGGGTGATGATACAGCTATTTAATGCTTCAACACCCGAGCGGTTGCAGGCAACCGCATAACAATAGAATTTGCATTGTGTCTCGTTCACATACGCTTGAGGGATTAAAGTCGGAACAGACATTCTTTGGACTGTACTAGGCTCTAGAAAATACAAATGATAGAAAGAGTTCGAATGGCTTCCTGCCAAAAATCGATGTTTCGTGATATGCCTTCAACCTCTTTCACTGGTGCTCGCATCTTCCCTGGAGTGGGGCGCCGCGTGAGCCTGTTACGCTGCCGAACAGCCGGTCCAAGATCAGCACAACCTCGGACGTCGTCTTCAAAGTGCTGCTTACTGGTGTGCCATCCACGTGGTGTCCTGGTAAAATAACAACTTTTAGGAACAATACATATTTGACGACCTCCGTGGTCGAGTGGCTAACACGCTGGTTTTAAGCGTCGCCATGTCGTGAGATTCCGGGTTCGATTTTCGGTCTGGTCAATGTAAAAAACGATCTTTTCTATTGTCTCGGGTCTGGGTGTTGTGGTACCACCGTTGTGTCTGATTTCCATCACACAAGTGCCTTGGCTACTTACTTTAAGATTAGAGCAATGTATGTGATTGGCGTCCAATTTAAAAAAAATATGTATAATCTTTGACTGTGTATTCATTGAATTAAAAAACTTACAGGGCAACTTTGAAAACATGTGCATTATTTTAAACTAAGAACCTACTCATGATTTCAGTAGTCCCTTCCATATATTTAAATTAAAATCTGTTGATTTGATGCAACCTACAACAATCATAATGAATCACTTCTATTTCCAATATCCGTTTAGGCGGAGTATTTTTTAATACTTTGATAATATTCATCAATTTCATAATATCAAACTAATTTATAAGTTTGATTTGAAGCAAAGATCAAATATAAAATGTTTAATATATACAGGGTGTTGTTTTGGTCAGCGACGAGCGACTATGGGGTGGCTGTACGAAAGATACTGATGCCAAAAAAATATTTAAAAAAAAAAATTGAAATGGAAAAAACCCAAAAAAAATGCAGTACAGCAATTGAGCTAAAATTACCATCACCAGGTAGCCTCTTCGTAGCTTACTAGCTACGACGCAGTATTTCGTAGATAAGCGCTAGCTACGTGCTAGGGTGCGAGCTTTCCCATTAGTTTTGTGATTTTTTTGAATGTTATGAAGAGGTTTTCTTGTTTATTTGTGAAATATTTGCAAGAATTGGTGATATTAAGAAACATAAACCGACAAAACTGATGATCCATCTCAGCCGTCTACATCTGCAAAACAATCAATCAAGAAGAAGAAGAAATACCAGCAGAGTGTTTGAAGTTGATTTTTAATTATCATCTTTTTTTTCATTGTACTCACAATCAAAATATATATTTTTGACTTTCCTTGTGATTTCATTTTAAATTATTTAGTGAATTCTGGGGATTTATTTAAATCAAAATATCCCTAAATCTGGTGAAATTTCAGAGCAAAACAAGTGAAAAAAAATCTACAAGGTGGCAACATTTTGTAGGCAATGATATTGTACCTTGGACGATGAACGGCGGACGCGCAATAACGGACAATTTTGCTTGTGCCCCCTTAGCCACGAAGCGGGCTTTTTGGGCTCACTTACAGGTGAGTGACGGGAGTGACATCTTGTCTGTCAAAAATTCTCGGAAAAAGTGGGTAAATGGGCCGTATTTTTGTGAAAAAATTATAGCGACAAGACAAAAAATATTTCTTTTCATCCGTAAGTAACTTTTTATCCCAATAAAGCTGTTAATTTTTCTTGAAAATAGTAAAATGTGTTTTCCAAGAGAACAGTTACATTGCCATTTAAAAAAGTGGTGGTCAGTTAGTACAAAATCAACAAGGTAACGTATACTTTATACGGTAGGATTGTCACACGTTCATCATTCGTTCTCTTGTCAGTTTAGTTATACTTGTGTTTGGCAATTGTCGATAAGTCATATCGATTACCGTACTTTTATATTTTTTTAATATGAATATTTTTTAAATAAACTGTAGATCTTTAAAATGTTTCACTCGAAAGTAGATTAAGGTAATCTTAACAATGCAACAGTTTGATTTAAAATTATAAACTTAATATAACAATACATCCTTATAATATAATTTCAGTTTTCCTGTAGGAATTTATTAAAGAAAATAGTAAATAGTGGGTAGAAGCCATCCAAAGAGAAGCAAAATCGATCCCCACAAAACATCACCAAATATGTGGTATCCGTTTTACCCCAAGCGTGATTTAATGCCAACGCAGAAAAACTACTGGTTAATTATACTTCAGTATTCGTCCTCGATATTAGTATTATACACATGTAGTATCGCTTGCACTTATCACCACATAGCACAATTTTAGAGCTAGAAAAAAATAATTTCCAACAAATACAACCAATTTCCGGGTCCGGGAAAAATAATTAAATAAATTATGAACACTTCCGTAACGTCACATCCCCCACGCCATAGTTTTCAAAGTCTTCATTCGCTTATTGTGTTTCACCACTAAAGCACGTCTATTTCCGTTCCGTGCATAAAACATTTATTAATATTTTTTGTGATTTCAGTGATTTTAGTGAACTATCAAGATTATATTCTTTGAACTCAAGATCCTTCCGGATCGTTGAACAAATACGCATGTCTGTGCGTAAATACAAGGTTTATAGCACCTCGGAACTGTATTTCGGACTTTTCCACGCTTAAACCATTTCGGCCTCTACTGTTCAGTCAATACGCATCGTACAGTATTTTGGACTGTTTTGTGCGTACTACAAGGTTTCTAGCACTCGGATTTGTATTTCGGACTCTTCCACGCTAAAACCATTTAGCTTCGTCTCAAGACTTAGCTTGACTGAACACGGCCGCTGCAGTTGACGGGCAACGGAGAAAAAGCTACACATTTGCAATATTGTGCAACCCGCATGGGCGGCGTCGCATCTGCCCCTTACATCCAGAGATGATGTAGTCCTGCCACCATCAACACCGCCGAGCCACCCCCGTCTCGCATGTATATACCTATGTGTGATGCAGCTGGGACAGAGGGCGCTCAACGACACCACCAGAGATCGGGATACAACCGGTGAGTCGTTACAAATCCTGCAATAAATGGACGGTTTCCATTCCAAACCTATTAGATATTTTCTCTGGACCGATCCTACTACTTGCCTAAGCATGAAAATCGCCACGCATACCTTTTTTTTGTGTGTGTTCATCTGAACACGGCCAAACCTGACTACGAAAGCTGAAATATTTATTTCACGCCACTGCCCTCGCCTTCTGTGCGACGCGCAGATTCACCATTCATCATCATTTTATTTTATTTCACTTTTACCGCCTAAGAAACGACAAAAAACGCCTACTAGGTACTTTTTTGAAACTATATGTATAGTGTTTTATCACTACACAAACTTTGTATAGAACACGGGTAGATTCCTTGTCTGACAACGTTGTTTTTTACAAGTGTCTTTTATATAATTTATAATGGTTTTAACAATTTTGAAACAGTTTTATTTCGATTAGTGAGAGCGCAACTCGATTAGTTGCCAAAGGTTGCAGGTTATTAAATAGCCCTGCTTAAATTAAGAATGTTTTTTATGCAAATTTCTTATTTTATTTTGTTTATAACTTTCTCGTCATGAACAAACAGGTATTATTACCAATTAATAAAAGTTGAAATACAATGAGTGCACCGCACAGGTAGTAAGTAGCTACTAATGGTTTTAACATCAGCTACCTCCATCGCCGTCGCAAGTGACGTCCTCCAGCGTGGGATCGCATCGGACCGCAACACACACGCAGACTGCAGAACACGAGGTACCTACGCTACGTGAGTCGACATGAGTCATTTGAAAAATAGTAGCATAATATGATCAGACACTATCTTAGTGAAAGGTTAATGAAACATTTTTGACAAGATGCGAGTCGCACCTTATTAAAAATTCGAATATTCATATTCATATTCATTTATTTGCCAACTAAGTGTTACATACATACATATAGCAGGTCTTATGCTAGACAATTGCAGTTGAATATCGAGCGAACATAGTTTTATAAATCAAACAAGTTTTTTTTTCCATTTCTGCTGCATGTATGATGTACAGAGCGTGATGATGTACATCACGATCTCATACAAGTCCAGTTATTTCTTTTTTAAATTTAATATGCATTATAAGAAAAATAAAAAACACAATTTAACCTTTAAAACAGATGATATCTGTACAGTGCAAATTAATTTTAAAACCTTGTTTTATAACCATCATCACCTTGAATACCCTTGTCGTGGCAGATTTTGTACTTTATTATAATATTGCTTGTTTTATAAAGGAAATTAATATTGTAGGTTTTTTACAATTTTCCTTAAGATATTTTTGAAATATTTTCCACAGCAATTCTGTTGCTTTATTTCTTCTTTTATATGGAGATTTTGGTTAAATAGAAGAGATAACTTATTTTACAAGAGTTTTAGATGTCAAATATTACTGTTAAGTTGTTTGGTGCACGCCAATTAACCATTACATTTTGATATATTAACCAAGGTAGACTTAAATTACAACCGTGGTTTTGTATACTTTTACTAATTAGACTACAAGTATTTTTGGAGTACAAAAAAAGACCTCAAAAATAACTAGACAGTAGACACAATGCTTACTGCTTAAGTATAAGGATATCTTAACTTTATTCTAAAAACAGGAATAAAAAGCTACACATATTTAGTATACAAGGCTAAATATTTAAACTTTACTTTTTAATTCTAAACATTGACACACTAGTTTACTACAGAAAAACGGTGGAGAATCAAGTTAATTATTATCTTTGCTCACCTTTTCCTTATTTGTTTCCTAAAAACATGCAAAATCTGCATGGTTTGTTTTTGTTCTCAGCTGGTTTCGACTATGAATCAAAGCATACATGTAAATTTAAAAGGCTATGACGCTTATGATCGCTATATGAATTATACCGACGTACATTTTATCCGATATTATTGCTGGTTAAATATTATTTATAAATTCTATCCAGAAACTTAGCGATATTATTTTGGTTGCGAGATTATTCTGACGCCTCAACTACGGGGTAGGGCGCGGCCTATGAGAACGGGTCAGCAAGCGCTCAGTGATTACAACTAGAAATACTATTTTTTATCATATCGAATTTTGTGAAGCTCGAATATTTACTGCATAATTTCGAAATACCTTCATTAGGAAACGTAGCGATAGCCGCATAAAACTTATTAGGGTTAACAATAATACCTACCCACATTTACATTTCTATAAATATTTGCAATTCTGCTAAATATGAAATCCGTTGGTTGATAATACAGTTTTATATGAATTAGTGACGCGCTGTCACCCGAATATGATAAGCCATTATTTAACACTGGGTTACATTACAGTGTGTGATTTGTTAATTTGGTACACCTATGACTGCTAATTGGCTAACCGCATTTTCTAATATTAATAAAATGTGTGCCAAATATGAGTCGTGATTGGAAGCGGATGCTATTGTCTTTAATACACCTATATATATTTTTTTTAACTTTTCAGTTTCATATTTTCTCAAACGTGTAAGAATAAAATATTAATGATAACAGCAGAAGCAATAATCACGTTATTGTGAGACAAATATTATCGTTTTGTTTTTTACTGTCGATACTGGCAGATACCAAGCGTAGATCTTTTGATGCCAGTGTAGTGTACTCGATTTGGATGTTAAATAAAATACACTCAAGTCACTTTACCAAGTTGTGCGCACGCGTCCGCTCGGGTCGGCGGCTGGCCGGGCAATGCCCCTCCGCCCCGCGCGACCGCGCGGCGCAACCTGTTCTTTATTATACGTCACAGCCAGTAATTACTATTACACCATTATCCTTTTTTGTCTAGATTCAAAGACTGAAATTTGTGATTTGTACAAAATAACGTTTTTTCTTCAGTGCCGAATTGAGAGATTGTAATAACAGACTTAATACATATTTTTTTAAATGGTTTGATTCGGGTTCGGTTCCCGGTCGGGTCAATGTAGAAATCAAAATTTTCTATATTGCCTCGGGTCTGGGTGTTGCGGTACACCGTTGTCTGATTTCCATAACACAAGTCCATTAGCTACTTACTTTGGGATCAGAGCAATGTACGAGTATGTGATTGGTGTCCTGTCCAATACAATACAATACTTTAATTGTACAACAACACGTAGTAGCATTTTAGAATAATATTTTTATCAAAAGATGGTATTTTTATTGCATAACTTACTTACAATATCAATTGATTTCTGTCGAACGAATACTAAATGGATAACCCCAAAACCAGAACCATAAAATAAAAAATAAAAAAGTATTGCATATATTTTTTTTTAAATCAAAGGCATTTTTGTTGCTTTAAATTTGGTTTTAAAGATTTCGAAAAATAAAGTGTATTCAGGATATTGTAAAGGAGGTTATAGGCTGCGGGCTCACTTATGTAAACATAATATTACTTGGACTTTTTGATCAGTAGACTATCTGGATAAACTTTTCACTCGTGATGCAACTAGAACAAATGTTTTTTTTGTTACAACTCGTATTGACTACGACAATTTATGAATATTAAATATTTCAATAATCTATAAATATGTTCTTTTCTGATAACCTTATATTGGACTCAAATCATTTCTTTCAGGTGCATCTCATGCGTTTACAATTCCAAAATGAATCTTTAAGAAAATCTAGTAACTTATACCTTCTGATTAGAAAACTTTTTAACCGTTTATCAATGTGACCTTGCGGAGTAGTGGAGTTGACATATTATCCATATTTTTCTACACAGCCCTAGGCATGCATCGACGTCCGCAGCCGATAGTCTAGTTGTTCATGTCAACCTAATACAGTAAGTTGGTTGGACAACTCCAAAATACCCTCGCACGGGTAAAAACCCGAAGTAGTAAAACTATTTTTAAAATAGTCATTGTTGACAGTACATATTTTTCTGATTTTGCCACTAGGGGCACTTTTACTATATACATATTATCATAAGTACCTAGTATACAGTAAGTATATAGTAAAAGTTTTAAATTTGTTTCATATGATTCTTTATAAGAATAGATCTAGCACTTACTCATAGATGATATTTCCTTCTTTCATGCTCTAAACATCTACATGTGTATAATACTAATATCGAGGACGAATACTGAAGTATAATTAATGATTAAACGAACTTACCTGTACGTTAAGTTCTATCATAATAATACGAAGTATTCGTCCGAAGATATTAGTAAAAATTCCCACCCACCCGATGCATATTTTTTGTGTTGACAAATTATTATTAAATATCATCATTATTATCTCTAAACTAAATGAAGACTTTGAAAACTATGGCGTGGGGGATGTGACGTAACGGAAGTGTTCATAATTTATTTAATTATTTTTACCGGACCCGGAAATTGGTTGTATTTGTTGGAAATTATTTTTTTCTAGCTCTTAAATTGTGCTATGTGGTGATAAGTGCAAGCGATACTACATGTGTATAATACTAATATCTTCGGACGAATACTTCGAATAATTATGATAGAACTTCACGTACAGGTAAGTTCGTTTAATCATTAATTATGCCATAGGAGGTTTTTAATGGTGCAAGGCTATGTGTACTTACGGGCTATTTCAAAATGTCTTAGGAAGTTCTAGTCAGTGTTACTTACCAGACCGTTAATAAAACGACGTTCTATGTTTCAATTGTTCATTTGATGGTTTATGCATTACATGCCCATACTGTAGTTTGTTTTAGTAATATAAATTAAATATCATTTTACAAAAGATTCGTTCATCTATTCGTTTAACACATATCGATAAAAAAAATATCGACTCTTTCATGCACTAAATGTCAACAATTGACACGACAAGTTCCCCCAACCCGCAGAAATTAGTTGATGATGTTTTCATACATTCACTTTTGCGTTTCATATTCAGTGGTTAATTCATCCAAGTATTGTACCTATTTAGAAGTAGATGACGCCTCGCGAACTAAAAGAGTACACAATATGGCACCGTCTGATTAATGGATGTCAATGAATTGACATCCATCACATCAGACATCAGTTTCGGAACAGAGTCATAATAAAGTAGCTTTCTTAATATATTTTTTAAAGTATGTAGGTACATTTTAATAGACTCGTTGGCCTAACATTAAAATTGAGTTCACACTTAAGCTCGGTAATAAATTAATTATCACGTGAATGCTTGAAATGTCATGGCGCCAATATCAGAGTCACATTCACTGCTGGGCATTTACGATCTCGTGACCACATGTATATTTTTTTTCAAATTAAATTAATGAAAATATTTACAGTCCTTATTTAAATAAATAAAGAAATATTTTTTAATACACCATAGTCATCTGGCATCAAATTCAAATAACACGCTAATAGATATCGTACATATTTTTCCTACAATCATGAAGATCATCCCTCACTGATGTGTTTATCAAGTCTTTCGTTTTATTTTTGTTAACGCACAGATTAGTAAGAGTTTTGTTAACGCGAGCGCCGGTGACCTTTTGATCCGTGAGCGTCTACGCTGTTACTTTAAAGAAATTGAAGGTGTACTTTATAGTTATATTACAAAGACATATTAACATACATTTCCATAGACATATGTGATAGGGTCGTGCGGGCGGAATTCGAATCCGCGACTGCTTATCTTTGTAGTCCGGAGCGTAAACCACCACACTACGGTCGTTAAATTATTATTAAAAAAATAGTAACAAACTACTCCATGGCACTGTCTTAGAATATCGATTATATTAGTCCGGAGTTTAGCGCGGGAAACGAGAAGATGAAGTAGGATTTTGTTTCTTCATTTTAGTTATTGGTTTTTTCTAGTAATTTATTGTGATTTTGTGTCGGAATCAACATAATAATGTGTACTATTGAAGAAAACAATGAAGACAAAGGAGGAAACAAAGTAAAGCGTGCTCTGATCTCAGATCGCGCCCTCTGATTTGGATCGTTATTCTCGTGCTAAACTTCCTTCTTGAGCATTGAAATGCGAACGCTAGCCCCGCATTTCAATGAGTTAGGTTAAGCTAGGCTAGTTTAGTGATCCCCCTCGAATGGAGCACGCCTTGTCGTGGCGAGGGGGCTCAGTAGCCTGTCGCAATCCAGCGGCGGGTGAAGCCAAGATGCTCCGTGGAGAGTGCCGCTGCGTCTGTTCCCGTATCGGGCGGCAGTGGCCATAGTGAGTCGCGTCTGTCTCGCATCGAGCGGCGGCTCACTATAAGTCGTTGGACTCCCGGCACCCCTCTGGTTTAGCAGAGGAGGCAGGGGATGTCCTGAGGACTTTGGTCCTCTGGGCGAGCTCGGCGTGCATTTGCCGTCGGGCGTGGCTCGCCTCGTCGGGAGGGTCTCGGACAGACGGTGTGGGGACACCTCTGTCCAATCACAAGGGACCCTCCTGAGGCGCCAGTGTGCCGTAGGGAGTGGGATTGCCCCACTCCGTGGAGATCCGCCCTTGATAGAGGGTGGAGGTTGCGCTGGCAAGGGTCGTGGGACTGTTGAGACACCGCGGCCCCTGCTGTCACAGCCAACAATCACGGCGGGCGTCGTCAGGTTTTAGTGGGTATACCCGGTGGCGTATCCGGGGGAGTCCCACACACGCCTCTCCGTTCCCCGACGGAGAGGTACGGTGCTTAATCTGCATTTCCTGACGTAAAAAAAAAAAAAAAAAAAGTTTAGTGATAGTTTTGTAGTGTTAAGTGTAAATATTGAACTTATCAATGAAGAATTGTCCGTATGGCTCCGTCCGAGGACGTTATACTTGTAAATTAAAAAAAAAAAACATATTAGTCCGTGGTAGTGATGTGCCGAGTCGTCGTTTTGGTGGATCGAGTTGACTCGAGTCAGTTTATACGGTATTCGAATCATGACTCGATTCCCTCGACTCGAATTCTATGTTTGGTATTCGAATACTGATTCGAGTCCGGCTGGACTCGAGTCAGTATTTCAATTCCGGCTGGACTCGAATCAACCCTCATAACCGAGTCCTTTCTTCTTAATGTTGCGGTTGGCATCGAAAAGAAACATTGCTCATATCCGATTATGAAGAAACCCACGCTTTATGATTTTAAATATTTATGTATCTAAGTTATTATTTATCCCTTTTCAGTTATTTCGTTTGTGTTCAAAACAAAACTCGTATACTAGACTCGAGTTAGTTGGACTCGCATAAATAGAATCGAGTTAGCAAGTACGAATCGATTCTTCCTGACTCGAGTACCGGAATCGAGTCCGGTGTACTCGAATCAAAATAAATTGGTATTCGAGTTAGCGAGTCCAAACCAGGAATCGAGTCTGACTCGAGTCAAAGCGTACTCGGCACATCGCTAGTCCGTGGGTTGGCTAAGAAACAAAACTAACTAATTTTATTGAAAATACTTCAATCATGAATGTTAGGCATCATAAAATACAATTTACTTAACGAAAATATGATATTCGGACTGTTTTGTAATTATTTAGTTGTTTCTGTAGTTTTAAAGGCGCACTGAGGCACTGAGACACTAACGCCATCAAAAACAGACTAAGTCAAAGTTAAGACCTCACTTTGACGTGAGGTGGTGTTTGCCCCCTTTTGCCGCAGATCACAATTAGTGTTTGCTTGCCTATCTTTTAGCCTCTCATCGGTGATCTAGTTCTTAATACAATATCATTGGTAGTAGGTGATAATCGTCGTCTTAATTCGATTATCTTACTAATCTGTGATCACTTCTCGCCCGCCATGTAGCTTGCAAGCGCTATTAGCGCTATCTTCGTTTTTTTATGCCATTCAATGTTTTGTCATCATATCACCTACAAAAAATTGAAAAATCTTGGACTTCTTGGTGCAAAATCGAGAATTGCAAATAAATTACATGATCTCAGTGTAGAAAACTAGCCTGCACTACATAGAGTTATCCTTATTACTTGTTTGTTGTCTTTTAGTATCAATTCAGTTGTGTTCTTGTATCTTTTGCACAATGAACTGGCCAAATTTCTGGCTTCCAAACGCCCCTCAAACTTCTTTCAATCACAATAATAGCCCGAACTAACTCTGCTAGCCACAGAAGTACTAGTTCTCTAGTTCTAGCAATGAGTGACGAAAAGGAAGACGATTACAAGTTCGCTGCGTGCACTTTCTTTGCGAGGAACCATCCTGGTGAAACGTGCGGCAGCAATGGACTGCCGCTGACTCCCAGTTCCGTTTCTATCCTCGGTCGAGCGCAGCGCTTGTTAAACATTGAACATCCGAATTTGTGCACGTACCTCGACGTTATTAGAGGAAAACATGGTAAGTGTTTTTGTTTAATATGTTTCTGAGGTTTTGTTTTTAGCTTCTATAATTGGCTCATATACTTGACAGTACCTAGTTAAAACTGTTTATCTTGAAGTATGCCTCCATATTGCTGAGTTTTTAAAGTTTCTTGAGGCTCATAAAACCCAAGTAATAACAATATCTCAATTTTTTATCCCTATATGTAGGTACTGTTAGCTTGTACCATGTACCATGTTTGTACTGTTAAATTTAATATTTGGCTTTTACAGAAAGAATAATAGTTGTAGCAGAAGTCATAGGAGAATCCCTCAATGATGTGAAGTCCAAATTTTCTAATGAGGAAATTACTAATATTGGTTTGCAAGTTGGAAATGCCTTAAAATTTATGCATGATCAAGATATTACCCATAGAACTCTTTCTGCTGATAATATTCTGTTGGACAGCAATGGCAGAGTAAAGCTGTTTAACTATGGATTGCATTATATGACCAATGGTGGGAAGGAAGTTTCTTTTCCATTAGGGTATGTTGATGCATCATTATGTTAATAATTTGTCTAAAAATAAATAAATATGCACCAGACAACACACCTATTGTCTTGATTTCAATCTAAGGAATTTTCTTCCTTGTGCTTTGAAAACCAGACAGTGATAATGATGTGGGCATCTTCCATATAAACTTAAATACATATAAACATCCATGACTGGGGTACATTAATATCTGAGCATATGTTAGTCAATAACTTCTATACACACAACTAACCAATAATATCTGAACACTCATAACGTCAAATGTATCTACACAGTCGGTCCTATATATCTGAGCAATCGAGGAAAATCGCAGAAGGAAGTGCTTCCAACTTAACTGTATACTATTTAAAAATAGGAACTCTTTTCATAGTTTATATTATAGTAAGATAACACTGGCAGTTTGTAACGCTTTTGTAGTTTTTAGTATTGTCACCACTGTTATGAAAGTGTCCTGCAATAAAAAAACTAGCAAGTGAGTGTTTAGATATTATTGGTTAGTTGTGTATATAGAAGTTATTGACTAACATATGCTCAGATATTAATGAAGTAATGAATGTTCTAATATTAATGGTAACTTGTAGTGTATGGAACTTCTTGACATTTTAAACTGTTTAAAAGTATTTGGACACTTTGTCTGCTCCAATATATCTGACGGCGACTGTACCATAAACAAAACCATAGCATCAATCGCCGTTGTTAGGCTGGTGAAATGGAATAGTGATAGGCTAAATATCAAGTGGTTGTTATTGTCAATTGTAAATAAATACCAAGTCTATGTTTTTCAGTCTTCCTAAATACCTTAGTCCTGAAACAATATTAGGCGGTGGAGGTCCATCTGCTGATGTATGGACTTTTGGCATCATCTTACTAGAACTATGTGTTGGCAAACTTTGGCAGAATCTGAAGCCAGGGCCCATATTACGAAGGATACTCACATTGGTCCATGCAGGCAATCCGGCTGAAAGAATAGCTAGGGAACATGATTATCATGAAACTTATAAAGTAGGTACTAAATATATAAAATTGCTTTTTAGAAGTTTTTAATATTTTAAACTTTTCAATACTTTTAAAATATTATCAGTGAATAAAATAAATAAACTATTTGATTAAAATAGATCTTAGTGCTCAACAACGAATTACTATTTTGCGTTTATTTTATTTTAAATTAAATCATTTTGTTAATAAGGAATGTCTAGATTGTAACATAATTTAAGAAGCAAAGAAAATGGTCTTTATATAAAAATTATATT
This sequence comes from Pyrausta purpuralis, assembly GCA_963924145.1. Lineage (NCBI taxonomy): Eukaryota > Metazoa > Arthropoda > Insecta > Lepidoptera > Crambidae > Pyrausta > Pyrausta purpuralis. The sequence goes on along the minus strand of OZ001645.1, from coordinate 18,882,290 downwards.
TATTTAAATAAATAAAGCTAGTAATGAAATATTAAGATAGTCTTCATTATTTATAGTTAGTTTAATTTATGTTTCAGCAAGTACCAGAGTCTCTGAAAAATGTTATAGAAAGATGCCTCAAGATATCCCCAAGTGAAAGGGCAACCTTTGCGGAACTTGTGACAGAATTATCTCAAATTGACAACAAGAAAATAGTCGAAGTGAAAACGCCTCGCGGTTTGATGGGTTGCAAGCTGCAGTTGCTGTATCATCTGTGGCAACTGGCAGGAGGGGATATACAAGCGGAGTTGAAGAAGAATGGCCTCATAAAGAGCAGCCCTCCAATTTTGTCTATGCCCATGTAAGTATTTTACCTAGTTCTAGGGCATTGTATTGTAAAGCAGTTAATACCAATTTACTGCTAAGTTCAAAGTCCAAGCACCCAACTAAGTTCAAAGTCTAGTCTTCCGGTTAGTGTAGATGGTGTCAGTGACCCCAAGGAAATAGCAAACCTGTTTAGCAGCCATTTCAGAGTGCAGGTAGTGCCTACTCCGGGCCAGGCGATGTATGCGGGAGAGGGGGGAGTGCTCGATGCTGTGCCACAGACAGATTAGCCGTTAGCTTATTTTTCGGCTCGCGACGTGCGAGATATAATAAAAAAGAGCAAGCGCGGTAAGTCACCTGGTCATGACGGGCTCAGCATCGAGCATTTCCAACACGCTGGACATCACCTTCCACGTGTTCTTAGCATGTTGTATAACCTGTGTATTAGACATGCCTATATGCCCACAGATCTAATGAAAACTGTAGTGGTTCCTATTATCAAAAACAAGACAGGAGATGTATCTGATAGCAATAACTATAGACCCATATCATTGGCCACAGTAACAGCTAAGGTGCTTGACGGTCTCCTTGAGAAACAGTTAAATACATATATACACCTAAACGATGCTCAGTTCGGCTTTAGAGCCGGACTTTCTACAGAAAGTGCCATTTTTTCCCTCAAGGAGACAGTCAGGTACTACACACAAAGGAAAACTCGAGTATACGGGTGCTTTCTCGACCTATCAAAGGCGTTTGATATGGTTTCCTATCAGATACTATGGGTCAAACTGTGCGCGACGGGGATGCCTCGAGAGCTTGTTAACGTATTTAGGTATTGGTACGAACATCAGGACAACTATGTGAAGTGGGCAGGGGAATTATCCGATGTGTATCGCCTGGAGTGTGGAGTTAGGCAGGGGGGCTTAACATCTCCAAAGCTGTTCTGTCTCTATATAGACGGGTTGATCGACGAGCTTAGCAGCATGCACGCGGGTTGCTCTGTAGATGGGCAAATGGTCAATAATATAAGCTACGCAGACGATATGGCGCTTCTGAGTCCGTCGGTCGACTCGTTGAGGAGGATGCTGCGCGTCTGCGAACAATACGTCTCTAATCATGGGCTAAAATACAACTGTAAAAAAAGCGAAGTCGTAGTGTTTGGGGCGCGTGGGTCATCCTCATGTCACGTACCACCAATCAGGCTGAATGGAGAGGCATTGAACATTGTGCCTGTGTTTAAATACTTGGGTCACGTGATCACTGATGACTTGAGGGACGATTGTGACATAGACAGGGAGCGTAGGGCGCTGGCAGTACGAGGAAATATGCTGGCCCGCAGGTTCGCGCACTGTACACCTGTACAGTGCGCGAACCTGCGGGCCAGCATATTTCCTAAAATATCACTATTTAAGTCTTTCTGTCAATCCCTGTACACGAGCGGCTTGTGGGTAAGTTATACACAAAAATCATACAGCGCCCTGCGTGTATTGTATAATAATATGTTCCGGGTCCTCTTGGGACTACCGAGATTCTGCAGTGCGTCTGGCATGTTCGCCGACGCCCATGTAGACGACTTCCATGCAGTGACAAGGAAGAAGATCCTGTCCATTAAGAACAGAATGGTCGGTAGTCCCAACAGGATTCTAAGGGTACTGGCGGGGAGGTGGGACAGTGCTTTACTACGGCACTGGATCACTGCACTCATAAACCCGAACCCTATTTATTATGTCAATTAAATGTGTGTGTTTGTTGTACATCTGATTTATCCGAATTGTATTTGTCTGTTACTAACCTAGTTGTAAGCTTTATTGTTACTAACCAAATGGGCCATATGATGTCTGAATAAATGAATGAATTATTATTATTATTATTAATTTAATACAGTCGTGATCTTCATTATCAGTCGCAAACTGCTGAACTTAGGCCCAGTGGTCTTTGGTTGTGCAAGTAAATAACTTATTTATTTTTTATTAGCAGTCCCCTGCGACTGCGCTCACGCGTTTTGAGTTTGCTGCCTCCCCTCCCATCCCAACGTGATGTTGTAAAGCCCAAAGTCTTTCTTGATTAAAAACCTTTCCAACACAAACATTTTTTTTCAAATCAGTTCAGTAGTGAGACACTTAGCTAAGTGCGTTCAAACAAACAAACAAACAAGATCAAGCAGACAGTCAAGACAACTAATAGCCAAGCCTATATTAAATTTTTCGATACATAGTATGAATGTCAGATGTTTTGTACTATTTACAAGTTTTTTAAATGTATATTGTTAATTAGTGGAATAAGAGTTCCTACAGCGGAATTTAATTAGCAGGTATTTTCAAAAGTAGCCGTAATTATTAGTCACTTTTTGTTGAGGTTCATTGAAAAAGCTAAGTGGTCCAGCAGATGTTTAATTGATTTCCTTGTATTTTTCAGAGCCATTCTATTAGACGGGTGTACCATAGGCGGCAAGACTGGAGCGCTATTTGACAGGCGTATAGCAAAGTATAGCCTGAATCTACTCAAATTGCGACTTATGCACATATCCCCCCACGACTTCTACCCGTTGATGCATGAGCGAAAGAAGGAATATGATGCGGTGACTCTTCCGAAGATCATCAGGGAGAGAGATACGGAGTACCAGTTTTATAGGCTGATCTGGTTTCAGAGGCTGTTGCATGTGAGTGTTTAAAATAATATCTGTACTACGTGTATTGTTAAATGCGCAAAACCTCAGACACGCTAAATTATTTAAAATCAATTAACCTAATAAAAAATGTTATTCAAGGTTGATGTAGTGTTTTAGTTTTACTGGCACTTCTGGTACATTTCATTCTCTGCGGACGGCGCTCTGTCAAGAGAGGGGTCGGTATTCACCGGGCCGCTGCATCTCGGTAATGATATCTATAAAGTATTCCAACTTCATACAAACGGACGAAACGCGAGCTATGCGCCTCAATTTCGGCATGCGTTCGGCACGCGGACAGTCGCGACTGTGCCACAGTGACGAACGGACGGTGTGTTGTTTTTTAACTATAGCCGCGCGATTTCTTTCTCAAAAATATTGTTCAAGTACAACTTAATATGACGGATAGGATATATTGTGCTGGTTTTGGTTGTTTATATAAAAAAAACTATATTTACAATCATAAAACTAAAACACAAAGAATGCAATTGTAATGAAAATGCTGGAGGCGGGCAGCCCTATCGCACGTTTGGGTACCGCGCGGCTGTAGGTATTTATTTCAAAGAGTCGGCCGAGTTACAATACTGTATAGATAACATTACCGTGGCTGCGTCGCGCTGACATTATTATTATTACTCCCTAAGTTCAAAAATAACTAACCATTGCTTGATTTCGTATTTTGGCGGGTTTTCGCACGTGATGGCTTGTCTTAATAATAAATAGACAGGGCATGTGTGACCCATATTAAAAAGTGTATTTTTGGTTCTGCTCGTTATCCAATCAAACTATTTTCAGGTTCTGCGCATTTAACGTTACACGTTGTATTTATAAAAATATATTGTCACTATAAAACTCAAGAAAAGATTCGGCAGATTTTGGTCTTGAAATATTCGTAGAAGTCCAGGGAAGGCTTAAACAGTGATCAAATTTAGGAAACTGGGACGGGGTTTTCGAGTGCGACGAAACGAAGTTCGTTAGTGGGTATAATAGTTAAGAATGTTTTTAACACTCAGTGTTATTTTTGTATTTGTTTAAGATGAAATAAGAAACCAAAAATATTGTGATTGTTGCTATTGTAGGTATGTATTAGTCATAAAAAGGTGTCTATTATATATATGGGCATGTATTATTGCCTGAAATATATTATTTTTTTAACTAACTTCAAAGATGGCTAATACTTTTGCTGGCATTTGAATATAAACTTCGATGAGATATTTCGCGTTGTTTGAACGTTCTAAATTTCTAATGAATACTTGTCCATCTTTTGATACTAGGGTTACCCATACACAGCGCAGTACATAAGAGCTGAGGCGGAGATAGACATCCCCCCTCTCGTCCGGGGGGACGTGTGGGCCGCGCTGCTGGGGGTCGTCGGCGACGTGGAGGAGCAGTACGAGAGGATCGACAAGGAGACGCCCACGCCCACTGACAGGCAGGTCCGTTGGTTCATTACTGTTTTTATATTCTCTCTCTCTCTCTCTCTCTCTCTCTTTCTCTCTGTTGTTTTAAATAGAGTGAGAGCGCTTTCACTTATAGGCAATTCAGAAACGCGACTGTAGCGCTGACGCGCGTTTGCACGTAGAGGTTACTCGACTCAACCGCAATGGATTCCTACGGAGATACACTGGCCCTCGGTGCTGTTTAGAGTATTCAAGTGCCATCTCTGTTCCTGCAGCCTCATTATTCGGTGAGACGACAAATCCGCCGTTCCAGACCTGATAAGATATCACAGGAAGAATTGTGTAAGGCAATCGTATTAGTTTGACAGTTCAAAACGTACGGTATGATCTGTCAAACGACAGAACGGCATACGTTTGGTACCGTACGTTTTGAACTGTCAAATGAATACGATTTCTTTACACAATTCCACCTCAGGTTCAGAGTTCACAGCATAACGTGCATTCCGACGCAAGGTGGTGTCATCAGTGATGACGCCCACGCCGACTGACAGGCAGGTCCGTTGGTTCATTACTGTTTTTATATTCTCTCTCTCTCTCTTTTACTCTGTTGTTTTACATAGAGTGAGAGCGCTTTCACTTATAGGCGATTAAGAAACGCGACTGTAATGCTGACGCGCGTTTGAGAGAGGTTACTACGGCTCAACTGCAATGAATTCCTAGGATGATACTCTGGCCCTCGGTGCTGTAGTACTCAAGTGTGTACACAATACACTAGTGCCATCTCTACTCTACTCTAGTTGATAAAACAACTTTCATTATTTTTTTTTATTTTTATTTTTTTAAAACACTTCATACACAAACGAAAGGTACATATGGCGGACTTAATGCTAAAAGCATTCTCTACCAGTCAACCATAGGTCAATACAGAGAAATTGCTGGCATTACTTTTTTTATATTCTCTCTCTCTCTCTTTCTCTCTGTTGTTTTACATAGAGTGAGAGCGCTTTCACTTATATTGGCGATTCGAAAACGCGACTGTAGCGCTGACGCGTGTTTGCGAGAGGTTACCACGGCTCAACCGCAATGAATTCCTACGGTAATACTCTGGCCCTCGGTGCTGTAGTACTCAAGTGTGTACGCAATACACTAGTGCCATCTCTGTTTCTACACCCTAATCATTCGGTAAGACGGCGAATCCGTCATTCCAGAATCGATAAGATATCAGGTTAAGGGTTAACGGCTTAACGTGCATTCCGAGGCAAGGTGGAGTCGTCACCAGTGGCGGCTGTACCTTAAGTGCGCTCGTGCGCTGAACCACCAATTCAAAATATTTAAAAATTACAAAATATTAAGTACTTCACCTTTATTTTTAAATAACTATTTTAATAGTTATTTTTAAAGATACAAAAATGGTGAATCAGTTTGAGCGCTTTACTAAACTATTAAGACTTATTTTCCTGTAAAGAAAAATTCTCGTGCGCTTCGGCGAGTGCACGAGGTCTGCTAATATAACTTGTAGGAGATACGAGTTAATACGCCTGACGCGTGAAACAAAAGATAGTTCATAAAAATGTACCGAGTAATGAGTGGGTTCTCGAGCGCCGCACGTGCGAACCGAAGATTGCCGAGAGCACCCGATGTTTGACGAATTGGCCGGCCGGCATGGGCGCGAATCGACGACGGCAGCCATGATTGACATCTCGTATCAGACTACCAGTAAAGTTTCACTGTATGTGTGATGCATTAATTATTGTTTATTTATATTACCGTAATTGTTTTTAGTTTTTGTTTCGATTTTCTTAAAGTGCACTACCAGTTCGATAACCCACCAGCCGCCACTGGTCGTCACCATCAACTTCCTGTCTCCAAGTATTTCGAAATAGAAAAACCCAGAAAAAAATGTAGGTCTCATAAAGGGAAGTTAGTCGTAATATTACTGAGATGAGTATCCACAATTTGGTCGCTTGCCAGGTAGGCAGATTTAGTTACTCATACATAGCGCAATACATAAGGGCTGAAGCGGAGATAGACATCCCCCTCTCGTCCAGGGGGACGTGTGGGCCGCGCTGCTGGGGGTCGTCGGCGACGTGGAGGAGCAGTACGAGAGGATCGACAAGGAGACGCCCACGCCACGCCCACTGACAGGCAGGTCCGTTGGTTCATTACTGTTTTGATATTTTCTTTCTCTCTTTCTCTCTGTTGTTTTAAATAGAGTGAGAGCGCTTTCACTTATAGGCGATTCAGAAACGCGACTGTAGCGCTGACGCGCGTTTGCACGTAGAGGTTACTCGACTCAACCGCAATGGATTCCTACGGAGATACACTGGCCCTTGGTGCTGTTTAGAGTATTCAAGTGCCATCTCTGTTCCTGTACCCTCATTATTCGGTGAGACGACAAATCCACCGTTCCAGACCTTATAAGATATCACAGGAAGAATTGTGTAAGGCAATCGTATTAATTTGACAGTTCAAAACGTACGGTATGATCTGTCAAACGGCAGAACAGCATACGTTTGATACCGTACGTTTTGAACTGTCAAATGAATACGATTGCTTACACAATTCCACCTCAGGTTCAGGGTTAAAGGCATAACGTGTTTTCCGATGGAAGGTGCTGTCGTCAACACCAACTTTCTGATTCCTAGTATTTTCGAAACAGAAAAACCCAAAATAAATTTTATTTCCGACTTAGGATTCGAACCCGGTATCTCTTGGGTAGTGACTGTAAACTAAACAAAACACCAACGAGGCAGTTACTCGTAACGTTACTGAGATGTAGTATCCACAACTTGGTCGCTTGCCAGTTAGTAAGAAGATTTAGTTACTCATACACCGCGCAGTACATAAGAGCTGAGGCGGAGATAGACATCCCCCCTCTCGTCCGGGGGGACGTGTGGGCCGCGCTGCTGGGGGTCGTCGGTGACGTGGAGGAGCAGTACGAGAGGATCGACAAGGAGACGCCCCGCCCACTGACAGGCAGGTCCGTTGTTTCATTACTGTTTTTATATTCTCCCTCTCTCCCTCTCTCTCTCTCTCTCTCTCTCTCTCTCTCTCTCTCTCTCTCTCTCTCTCTCTCTCTCTTGTTTTAAATAGAGTGAGAGCGCTTTCACTTATAGGCGATTGAGAAACGCGACTGTAACGCTGACGCGCGTTTGTGTGATGTTACTACGGCTCAACCGCAATGAATTCCTACGGTGATAAACTGGCCCTCAGTGCTGTTTAGAGCACTCAAGTGTTAGTGCAATACACAAGTACCATCTCTCTTCCTGCAACTTAATTATTGGCGAATCCGCGATGCTAGAACTGATGATATATCAGGCGCAGGACCAACGGCTTAACGTCCTTTCCGAGACAAGGTGGTGGCACTCGTTAATATATACGCTCATACATATGTCATGTTTGCCTACTTTACCACAGAAAATGCTTCGAATATATCTACAATATAAGGCTACCTCGTTTTAAGTGATAATATTTTAAAGGCAGATTCAGAAAAATAAATGAAACATATTTTGTACGAAAAATTTTTTTTTTTATACGCTAGTTTTCGAGAAAATCGCCTCTAAACATGTAGAAAAAAGAATAAAATAAAACACCCCGTGCCGCGTGTTGCTGAGCGGAGCTCTCGGTTTTTGTAGAAATTTTAATAGGTATTCTTTTTAAAGTTTACTTTCACATAAGATTTGCCTTATTATTATTAAATAAACAAAGGTAACACAACACAATTAGCTAGTTTCAGTTTATCATTACCTACTACATCTGTTAAAGTTAGTAATAAATTTTAATAGGTATTCTTTTTAAAAATAACTTTCACATAAGCTTTGTCTCCTTATTATTATTAAATAAACAGAAGGAACACAACACAATTAGGTAGTTTTAGTTTATCATAGCTACCCAGCTGTTCATGTTTTAAGCCTGCGATAAACACATAGGTACCTAAATTGAGTTTCTGTCTTAATTTATCATACATACCCAGCTGTTAGTGTTTTAGGCCTACGATTAATGAACACATACCTACTTAGGTTGAGTTTCTGTTTCAGATAATCATACCTACCCAGCTGTTTTAGGCCTCAGATAAATGGACACATACCTTCCTAAGTATTTGTCTTTGTTTTCATACCCAGCTGTTTTGTTTGTTTAGCGTTTATCTACCTGATCTGTCCGTTTGATTTATTAGGTACTGATACACGTTGATAATGTTTTTTTCATATTAGTGTTTCGTAATAATAGGTAATCGAATGCAGTAGGTAGTTACCTTTAATATTATTATTATGTAGGTCTAAATAAATAGGCGCGCAGCGGCGCCCTCCTACCGCGCATCGGCACGCCGCATGAATGAGATAGGCATCTTCTGTCACGCTCACGCCCACGCGTCTGTCTCGTTCTCGCTTAGCTAGTCCATCTTCCGTCACGCTCAGGCCCATACGTCTGTCTAGTTTTCTCTCAATCTAGTACTTATGTAACACACGAAAGGCGATGTCGCGGAACAGGGTGTTCTTAAAAAATAATATTTTTTTTGTTAGGAAAAATAAAAACGTAAACGGGCCAGTTTTCAAAAAAAATAAATATTGGGTCCTCTTTCTATGTTATTGTTTGTTGCTCTGTTAAAATATTATCACTTAAAACGAGGTAACCTTATATAAATTGCCTCCTATTCACTTACTACCATTATTATTAATACACACTATCTTTCTAATATATTAACCGTTTTGGCCTAAAAAGGCTAAAAAAGTTAGCTATAGTTCGCTAAGCTGGTCACCGCATAAGGTATGTAAGAGGGTGGTAAATAAAATTTCAGTTTGTATACAAAAGCTACGGTGTAGCTTCGTGTGTAGCTTCACCGCTGTCTTTTCTCAGGCAGTGACTAGCTGACCCGCGCGCACGATAACAGAATAAGAACCTTATGCATTCTTTCTTTGTGATGCATGAAGTCACTATCATCTATACTAATATTATAAAGCTGAAGAGTTTGTTTGTTTGTTTTATTTGTTTGTTTGTTTGAACGCGCTAATCTCAAAAACTACTGGCCCGATTTGAAATTTTTTTTTTACGTTGGATAGTCCATTTATCGAGGAAGGCTTTAGGCTATATAACATAAAGATACAACTCATAAGACCACAGCAGAAATGAAAAATGTTGCGAAAACGGGAGAAAGATATTCCTTTTGAGAGCTTCCGCTGCATACGCTGCGGAAACCGCTTAAGTTACACAAAAATCATGTATGACAGGATTGTTCAGCATTAAGAGTTCTATAATAAAGTCCGCGACAGCATATGTCTATCTTTTATGGTTGACTTACTACAACCTTTTTTATGTTCATAAATTTGTAAAAAAATAATGCATTATTTTTAGAGGTGTATTATACACACAGGTATTTATTCTTATCAAAATAAATACATTCATCATCACGAGCATTTCATTTAGAACCAAGTTGCCCTTTATATCATTTGATTTCAATAAATATCTTAGGAGCTATCACAGTTTTAACATAACTCCGCACCAAAATAATGTTCGCAGCTTAAGTACAACGTGCGCTTGCGCTAATATATTATAAATCTGAAGAGTTTGTTTGTTTGAACGCGCTTATCTCAGGAACTGCTGGACCGATTTGAAAAAATATTTCTGTGTTTGATAGCTTATTTATCGAGAAAGGCTTTAGAATATAAAACATGACGCTGCGACGGGAGGGGAGGGAGCAAACTCAAAACGCGCGGACGAAGTCGCGGGGGACCGCTAGTCAAATATAAAAGCTAGGCTCTTGGCGCTGGAGTTTTTTCTTACATACAAACTCCAAATTAGGGAATATAGTAGAATAGGATATAGTAGTGGTGGTTTTTATCTTGCCTTCGACACCGCAGCTTAATGGGTCCCACCTCTTAATACCCAGTTAAAAGCGACTGCGCGTTTTGTGTTTGCTCCCTCCCCTATCTTCTCAGCGTGTTGTTTTATAGCCTAAAGCCTACCCCGATAAATAAGCTATCCGACCAACTCTTTTTTTTAATCGGTCCAATAGTTCCTGAGATTAGGGCATTCAAAAAAACAAACTCTACAGCTTTATAATATTAAGAAAGATATCTTCAGCCTTCTGCCAGTACTAATATTGCTGCTATCCAACACCAGGGGAACGCTTATTTGATGACGGCGTTGTTATAGACTAATAAATAATATTCCAGATAGACGTAGACATCCCCCGCTGTCACCAGTACTGCTGGCTGCTGAGCGGGTCAGCCGGCCACCGCGCTCTCAAGCGCTTGCTCAAAGCGTGGCTCCTCACCAACCCTCAGTACGTCTACTGGCAGGGGCTCGACTCGCTGACTGCTCCCTTCCTGTACCTCAACTTCTGTAACGAGGGTGAGTCGTATCCTACTGTCTGTCTGTATTGACGACCTCCGTGTTGCGGCAACGCCTTGAAACCAGCGTGCTTATAGTGGCTAAGCACGCTGGTTTCAAGGCGTTGCCGCTCCGAGGTCCCGGGTTCGATTCCCGGTCGGGTCAATACAGAAATCAAAATTTTCTATATTGTCTCGGGTCTGGGTGTTGTGGTGCCATCGTTTCGTCTGATTTCCATAACACAAGTGCAATTAGCTACTTACTTTGGTTGGGATCAGAGCAATGTATGTGATTGGTGTCCAATATTTATTTATATTTATTTATTTTTATGAGTATTAAATACCAACTGAGTTCTATAACCCTTTTTTTGTAGGTTTTGGCGTAGTTGGTTCCATCATTAATAAAACAATTTAAGATTATTGTCATAAATCCCCAATTGTCAATCTCAGCAATGAATAGTGTAAAGTTTGGGAGCAAGCAAAACAACCGATACGCACAGAAGCTGGTTTATTACTGGAAATGACAGCGCGAAAATCAATGTGTCGGGCACAAGTTACATGCATTGTTTCATACATATCAATTAGTCTGTTCCAAGAACATATTTTACACGGCATTCTCTTTGCTGTAAGCAAAGAGTACATTATGATACAAGTGTGCTAAGTTGACCATTACATACAAGGCGATACTGTGTGCGCACGAGCGAAAGCGAGTGCGCCATAAGAAAGCCGCGTATATAATGGTCACAGGCACACGTGTTTCATACGACGTTTTTCAACACACTTGCGAGGAAAAAACAAGATTCTTCATTTACTAAGTTTTTAATTATTAAAACAGTTAGTAAAAATATATTTCACTCGATTTTGATGGCAAAGTCGCACGCGTTTTTCGCCTCGTTACGAATGTCCGGCGGAGTTAATAATAGGTTTTCTTCATTTTCTTCACTTGAAGTAGACATTTTCATTAATATTAAACTAAATAATTAATCCAAACTTGGTCACACAGCCGACAATTATTATTTACGAAAAATGGCGCGTTGTTTTTATTTCTTGCCGCGATACCGATGCGCGCGCTAGGCTTAGGCGCGAACTAGATCGGCCAAAAGCCAAGATTAAAAATGTAACAATTCGTGTCTAAAACACAAATCACATAAAATTTTAAATGAATTTGTGCTATTTTTTAGTAATGCATCTGGATTTACCATTTATTGAAATAAATATGTATACATACTGTTATTTTTCGCATAAATACTGTTTGTTGTGTAAGTTTTAACCCGACTAAATTATATCGCTTCATCTTCTTCTTACTACTTAATACTAGGGTACAAATGTAAATTGGTCGGGTTAATAAACAAAAAGAGTGCAATAATGTACAGAAATGCACGCGTGTTTAATATCTATGATTATGTGCCAAAAATCGGTGGAATAAAAACGTCATTTTGAGCAAGTGTGTTGAAAAAAATATTAAACCTAAGTTAATCGTTACTGTACTGAATGAAAATTTGGAATATTTCGCAAATATAATACATGGCCCTACGACAATTTGCGCAATTTTCTCTGACCGTTTTCATGATAACATAAAAATATTATTTTATTTCAGCACGGGCATTCGCCTGTCTCCAAGCGTTCGTTCCAAAATTCCTTCATAAGTTCTTCCTGAAAGACAACAGCGCAGTCATCAAGGAATACTTGGCAAAGTTCTGGCAAATGACGGCGTTCCACGAACCGGTTCTGGCTTCGCATCTGCACGAGATCAACTTTGTGCCAGAATTGTTTGCTATACCCTGGTTTTTGACTATGTTCTCACGTAAGTCAAGTTTAATAATGTTCTTTATTCACAAAACTGCGTAATCTATATTAAATATAGATTTAGATTACGATTTAGATAAGCCTTGTGAATAAATCGTTTTTTTTTGTTTTCGCAAAAAAAATAATGAGATGGTCCTTCGCGCCGGATAAATCAGGTAATATTATAGACTCGTGGGTCTAGATTTTTAATTTTTCGACTTTGATCTCGTTTACGACTATCTTGTCAGGCGTATTTTTTTTAATAAACTGTAAATACAGTCAATGTCCAGGAATCTATATTTATAGAGATGTGAACACTCGAGGCGATTTTTTTTCTTGAAAAAGAAGTCTCGTTGCATGCTAAATTGAATAACTAAATTATGTTAGTAATCGCAGTGACAGCAGAGGTACCGGTTGCAAGCGACGAGTGTGTTTATTACCTACATCGAACCCTTTTTTATGGTGGCTAACTTAACTTGTGGGACAGTACTAGTTTTATGTGCCATGCCAAAGTATCTTAACGACTTTCTTAATTCCAGACGTGTTCCCCCTTCACAAAATCGTGCACCTATGGGACGCGCTACTAGTGGAAGGGTCCGCGCTGGCGCTGTTCATGGGCGTGGCCATCTTACGACAGTTGCGCGACACGCTGCTCAGCTCCGGCTTCAACGAGTGCATACTGCTGTTCTCAGACTTGCCCGAGATCGACATCGGGGAGTGTGTAAAGGTGGACCAACTTGATGATAAATAAAAAGATATCAGTTAAGAATGTTTTTAACACTCAGTGTCATATTTTATATTCACAAAGATGAAATACTGTTCCATAAACAGATGGGTAGATGGCGCTAAACGTCACGCGTAATGACGTTTCCATAAGAGACCACAAATTTCGCAAGTTCAGACCGACAGCACGGTAGCTCAATTGGTAGAGCGTAGCCAAGAAGTTGCTGGTTCGAGCGCAAATTGTAGGTTTCTTATTTCATCTTTGTGAAGTTATCAGTTTTTCTAAGACATAATCGTTAATGATGCATAGTTTTCAGTTTTAAATTTGCAGTATTTATTATTATCACCAAATCCCTGTGAGTGACCTAAATGTTCTTTCTCCATTTATGAGAAGAGTCACGTTAGTAATTTTATCGTAAAATCACAAAATAACAGAGGTTGGTTTTCAACTCGTAATGAAACGTGTTTGTATGGGCAGGAATCCATTGAGATGTGCCGCAGTTCACCAAGAAGTATCAGCTATAGAAGATTCACGAATGAACCACCTACCAAAGATCCTATGGTAAGCCACCATTCAAGCTGTAATGGTTAAGCGTTGATTTCACCGTTGATTTTAATCGCGATTAACTTGTGAACTCCACTTTCTCATTGCATTACTTTACTAGACGGGCCTAAACACGAAACACTAATATGAATTAAACGCTACTCACGGATCAACGTTTTGACTGTGTTGCAACAGTGGTCACAAGCGCATTGTTGGATGTGATATAGCTAGCAATAATTATGACTATAATTGAAACAACGCCGAACTTTATGGCCATAATTTACAATGTCAATCGATATGGCATACTGCGTGTGGTCTGTAATAAGAGCAAACATTTTAATCAGAGTATACGTATACCTTGACCTGGTCATAGTGCTCTAAAATGCTTTAACTCAGAGATATAGTAATCCAAATTTAATTAATATAATAAACGGTTTCTTGCCTTATTTTTCGAACAAAATTGAATTCCCCAATCTTTATCCCAAAGATCATTCATAGAAATATTTTTAGCTCCACTTCAATTTAATTCAATTTTAGATTATAAGTTCATACAATCTCAACAATATGGATTTTTATAAAGATAAATGTCAAATTTTAAAATTATTATAAGTTCATACAATGTCAACAATAAGGATTTTCATAAAGATTAATGTCAGATTTTAGAATTATTATAAGTTCATACAATGTCAACAATATCGATTTTCATTAAGATTTATGTAAAATTTTATAATATTTATCAACGATGTCAACTTATTTCATTCAGTAATACACTAAATTTTAATTATTCTCCACAAGCTCCTCGAGCGTAGATAATTGCAATAAAACTATGAAGTTCGTTCATAGAAAGTGACCAAGTATTGTCTCCAAGCTGACGTCATATTATTAGCTGATATAATAAAATAAAAGTTATAAAAAAAAACATTTTTTTTGTCAAGACTTCACAATTTGATTGCTCATTATTTCATAACAATGGTCTAGTGGGTTAGTTCAGTTCACCTCTAATACGACAATATATCTAAATTGCGAACTCGTCGTCGTAAACAAGGCTTGAAACCGGTTCAAGATTTACCGGTATTTTAACGGTTAAACCGGTTTTATCGTAAAATTCTGTTCCAGAGCGGAACCAAATAAGAGCGATACTGTGAACCTCAATAAACCGGTTAATTCGTAGCCGCTCGCGACGATCGCCACGCGACTTGTTTTTAGACCGAATATTCTTCAAAAGATGTTAAACTAATTATCAGATTCAGAAACAAACGTCAGTGCAGTCAGTGTCTGAACGAAAAGTTGAACCGGTTAATGCAAAATACCCATATTTTTCCAAACTGGTTTAAAAACCGGTTCGAAGGAACATAACCTTTTTCAAAAAGTTCCACCTGTATTTTTGTCAAACCGGTTCAAAAAAAATACCGGTTTCCAAGCCCTGGTCGTAAATGACAATTTCACATGTTAAGTTCTCTGGACTGGACACATTTGTTTGCAATACACTGCTGGTTCGATTTATTTTGTTAGAAACATACAATAAAATAGTTTTTCAACCTAATAAATTAAAACCATGGCTCTTATTACTGGCCACACCATGTATATGACGATGAGCAATAATTCATTGTCAAATCTTTAAGTTAGCAAACTAGACGTTTGCTACAATTATTTATAATAGCATGTATACACTAAGGGTTATAAACTTGTAAATGCGAGACGTACCCACCACGAAGAAGTAAATCTTATTAAGGGGCTACCCGGATTTTTCACGCGCATTCTAGCGCCACTTTAGTAGAAATATCATAACTCGTTAAATAAAAGACCAATCAAAAATCTGGTAAACAAGATTACAATCTTGTACTACTAAACGTACTAAATAAACTATAGAACCTGTACTACAACAGGTTCTATAGTTTATTTAGTACGTTTAAATTGTTTCTAAAGTAGTTATCTGCAGTTACAGTTAGAAAAATTGCCAAAAGTGGCCATATTTAGCAGTTTTTCTAACTCTTACTACAGTAAACTACTTTAGAAACAATTTAAACGTATTATAAAAACTATAGAACCTGTACTACAATCTTGTTTACCAGATTTGTGATTGGTCTTTTATTTAACGAGTTATGATTTTTTCTACTAAAGTGGCGCTAGTGTGCGCGTTGAAAATCCGGGTAGCGCCTTTAGTTATTTTTAAGACTTGTTGTGCTCTGAAAACGCAATACAACATTCGAGTATATGCCCCCGGTTTTAAGGCAGCTTTGAACACATTTAGGCAGGAAACTTATGTAATTCCAACATTTGGTTTTTAAAATATTGTCTGTAATCTGTTTTGTACATCGTTTTCATAAAATACATCTTGGTACTCTCTAGTACCACACAGACACAACTTTACACAAATGTTTCGGCAGTAAATTGCCATAATTAATGCGGTAAATGGAATAGTAGTGTGGTCGGAAGTTAATCGTGATCAATATTATTGGTGAAATTGGCACTGAGTTTTTTTTGTAAAAGCCACTAATATATTTCATCAATTTGTAGGATCAAGTGGAAATTCCAATGGAGGTGTTATTCACAGAAACGTGTCCTCGGATCAGTCTCTCCGATTTCTTCTCGCTGGTGTGCCAAGAGAAGTGCTGTGTCATCGACATAAGGTCCAATTTGCTGTAAGTAAAAGTAAAAAGTAAAGTTAGCCTGTAACATCCCACTGCTGGGCAAAGCCCTTACATCAACTATGAGATAGTTTGAGCCATACTCCACCACGCGGGCTCATTGCGTGTTGGTGGAGGGGTGTTCGCAAGGCAAGCGACTAACCCTGCTGTCAGATTGTATCAAGCCGCCCATAAGGCCTCTGACTAGGCTTAACGACTAATATCAACCGATATTAGCCGGGACCGACGGTTTAACGTGGCTTCCGAAGCATGGAGATGCTCGTGATGTACCTCACTTATATTGTCGGAATAATTGTCACCCTTCCAAACACGACCGCGCCGTAGGTTGCTTTACTTCGATATCACTACCAAAGCGCTACTACCACTGCGCTACGAGCACCTCTTCGACCGCGTCAAAGAAATCATGAGATAGCGCTATGAGCGACATCTGAGGTGGGAGGGAGTATGAAGATTTTATCCGGCGAGTCGTCCAAATCGTCCGAGTCGATCGCATTAGCCGCGCCGAATCTAATGACGTCATCCGAATTTATCTGGGATTTCTAGGGTTCTTCCAGATTCGAAAGATTCGACGGGGATGAGTGTAGGTTTTATGAGATGTCATATAAAGAATTCTAAAATTCGTTTCGTTCGACTCCTTCGCCGCGTTCGGCTCTGATAAGTGTGCTTTCACCTTTATGAAGATCATCGCATTCTATAGATAGATAGCATAGAAAGCACAATATTATGTGCTGATTAGATTCCTTAGGTGAGATGCTCATAGCGCAGTGGTAGCAGCGCTATGGTAGGATACCGAAAGTGAAGCAACCTACAGCGCGGTCGTGTTTGGATGAGGGACCATTCCGACCATACAAGTGACGTATATCACGAGCATCTCCGTGCTTCGGAAGGCACGTCAAGTCGTTGGTCCAGGCTAATATCGGTTGGTATTAGTCGTTTAGCCTAGTCAAAAGCCTAATGGGCAGCTTGATAACATCTGACAGCAAGGTTAGTCGCTTGCTTTACAAACACCCCCACTAACCCGCACTGAACCCGCGTGGTGAAGTATGACTCGAACTACCTCATAGTTGAGGTAAGGCCTTTGCAGCCCAGCAATGGGACGTTACAGGCAAACTTTTTTTTTAAAATAGATTTAATCAATTTCTTAATACTAATTACAGGAACAACTTTCTGACAAACTGTAAAACAGTTTGTCGGCAGCAGTTCTCGTAGGTTTTTCTTATGTTTATCTTTATGACTATACTGTAATATTAAATTAACAATTAATAAACTGAATTTTGATACACATGAAAAATATAAATATATTGTTTTTACATTAACTACTATCGTATGAAGAAGATGGCCTGAATAAGTAAAGTATTTTAAGATGGTTCTTACTTAGTGCTTTATGCATCAAATCCTTGGGCAGGTCGTTTATATATTCCAGGGTTAGCCATTTCCTAGTGCGCTTACCAAAATAATTATTGACACAAGGAACGAGCAATTTTGGTTTCGTGGCAGCACGGGTTGGGTATGTGTGCATTCGTTTACTTTTGTGCGTAATAGTCGCGTATTGTTCTAAGAGAATAGTGGTTCTTACTTTGTATTCTACTTTACTTACTTATATTCCTTAGGTACGAGAAGAGTTGCATAGAAGGCAGCATAAACGTGCCATATAGCGGGGTGCACTTAGGCCAGCACGAGTTGCGAGCCCTAGGCCTTCAGCCGCAGCGAGCCATCACCGCCGCTATGAAGCAGAAGAAGACTGTCATCGTGGCCTCCGCTGAGGACGAGACCGCCCAGCTGGTAAATACATTGGCCAAAAATATATAACCGCCTTCCAAAAAAAATATTCTAAATAAATACCGAATTTGTCTACGATTTAGGAGATACTAAATCTTTTGGAGTAGGTGCATGATGTGCATAAACTCTTGGTGTACACCAACATGCTTGGCATCATGCACCAATTTCGAATAAATTTGTTTCTCCTAAATGGCAGACAAATGCGTTATTTTAGGCTTTCTAGTATATTTTGAAGGCGGTATTTTTTATTTCATTATTTTTATAATAGGGTAATGACCCTTATTTAAAAACTACAGGACCGATTTTTCAAACCTACATTGTCCCCTTCTCATCTCTACATTGTACCCAATTAAACTTACATTGTACCCTTATTTGAAATATACCTGATTGAACTAAAAAACAATCATCGAGAAATCCGTAAACAAGCATAAACACACTACGAATTTAAGCACACGTGTTAGGAAGTCTTACCAGATCAACATACTCAAATATATAATAAAATTCAACGACATTACATACATAAGCATTGAATTGGTTACCTCCTTATTGTTGAAGTTGATAAGACCAATCCCACCTCCGCCCATGAGTCTTCCTGCCGTCTTGGCATACGACCCGAATCGCGGGATACGCCGACCGAACTTTCTCCTCCGTACCTTCTAGAAAGGCTGCTTCACCGATCGGCGCTTGCTTGGTGCTCCCTACAAGTTTCTGTTTCTCGTCCCATCTGATTTTACCTCTCCCCCTTCTGGAGCGTGAACACCACAAAAACGTGACTTCGCGTCGGGCTGCTCTACTTGTCAAATCTGAAACCAATCACACTTCACTTCACTTACGATGTGTTAAAATCTATAACAAGATCCCGAATGAACTAAAAGTGTTAAATAGCTTCTTAATTCTAAATTTTTGAAGTGAATCAGGCTAGAGTTAAAGATATGAAGTTCCGGAAAGAGAATGTTATATAAGGAATACAGCATTCTCTTTCCGGAACTTCATATCTTTATCCAGGTTGTGTAAAGTCGACACAACCTGGATAGGGGTTGATAATGATAAACATTCTTTCGCGCCCATGTAAAAAAAAAATAGTTTTATCAGTGACCTCAAGAGGCGCCGTGCAATTTTCCATTAGACTTTTCCATATAAACTCTTGGTTTGGTTCGGTTCTGGAGGCCTATTCTCGTGCAGTTCGTATATGAAAAAGTTCACTGATATGAATTTCGATTTCGTTTGTGTGATAGTATTTTATGTGTCAATATTTTACTAGATTTTTTTGAACGGCTAAACGCAATCGAATTAACTAACGAATGGCCACCTCGTGGCCGTATTACGAGTCGAAGCGAGACTTACTCGATCAAACGCATCGAGCGCGTTAACGTGAATTTATATGGGATTGAAGCAGCGCCGTCTAGTAGCTAACGATAACACTAAAACAATCCCATATAAAATCACGTTACTTCAACACCTGAGCGGTCGCATGAGAACGCATAACAATAGAATTTCTATTGTGTCTCGTCCACATACGCTTGAGGGATTAAGCGTTTGATCGAGTAAGTCTCGCTCCGACTCGCACTACGGCCTCCGACCTAAGCACGAGTGTTCGCCGGCAGTTCGGCGCGCACCTAGTGCGGTGCGGCGTGGCGCGCGTGTGCGCGGCGCACGGCGGCGTGCGGGCCCTGCGCGCGCACGTGCCGTCGCTGTTCGCGCCGCCCGCCGCCGCGACCAACGCCAACCAAGGAGAACGGACGTAGGGAAGAAACGATCCCGGACTGCTGGCAGCTGGCATCGGGTAGGTTCTGCTGGGTAGACCTGTGTAACTCTTTACTGAAACTTCAAGCTGATCCAATGTTCCGTAACCCAAACTGGAGCGCGCGCACGTGCCGTCGCTGTTCGTGCCGCCCGCCGCCGCGACAAACGGCAACCGCGGAGAACGGACGTAGGGGAAGAAACAATCCCGGACTGCTGGCAGCTGGCATCGGACAGGTTCTGCTAGGTAGACCTGTGTAACTCTTTACTGAAACTACTCTCTGAATCATTGCTTCAAGCTGTTCCAATGTTCCGTAACCCAAACTGGAGCGCGCGCAAGTGCCGTCGCTGTTCGCTCCAACCAACCGCGGAGAGCTGACGTAGGGTCGAAACGATCCCGGACTGCTGGCAGCTGATATCGGGCAGGTTCTGCTACCTAGCACTGTGTAACTCTTTATCGAAACGACTCTCTGAACCGTTGCTTCAAGATGTTCCAATGTTTCAACACAAACTTGAGCGCGCGCACGTGCCGTCGCTGTTCGCTCCAACCAACCGCGGAGAACGGACGTAGGAAAGAAAAGATCCCGGACTGCTGGCAGCTGGCATCGGACAGGTTCTGCTAGGTAGACCTGTGTAACTCTTTACTGAAACGACTCACTGAGTCGTCACTACAAGATGTTCCAATGTTCCGTAACCCAAACTGGAGCGAAAGAACGCCATCCGTGGAGAACGGACGTAGGGTCGAAAAGATCTCGAGCAAGATTCACGGCATCGACTGCTGGCAGCTGGTATCGGGCAGGTTCTGCTAGGTAGACCGGTGTAACTCTTTGTGTCTAAACACACTATGCCGAAGGCACGCGACCGAAGTTCGGCATGATTACGCCTGCAATGCTATTTGAATTACTGACGACACATTATACCGAAAACGTCGGAACGTAAAATCAGCCGCGTAACTTCCGTCGCGTAACTTCGGAATAGTGTGTTTAGACATTTGTTCTGTAGACTGTAACGTTCCAAATGATGCAGATACGTTTTACGGAGTCGCATCTTTTTAGTGATACAGATACAAATGATCCATTCTCAATGAAGACACTCTTTTGCCAGCTCTACTGCTGGGCCATCTTCACAGAACTAGATCCAGTTTAGTATTGTAAACCATTTTTTTATAACTTTTAAAATAATATCAATGAATAAAACTATTTCTAGTAATTATTTAAAAAGATCTCGGTGTTCAACTATTAATTTCAAGTGTAGGTTTGATTTGTGTGTTATGTTAAAATGAATCATTACGTTGAAAAGAAATGTCAAGATTGCTTACAATATTAGACTAGTCAAGAAAAAAATAGATAAATAGCACTCGTAATACAAGTTACTGTGTCAGAAAAGGAATCGAACCCTGTGTCTCTCACTATCCGGCCGCATGCCTGTACCACTCGGCCAATGACACATTGGCAAGCCTTTTAAATTTTGCTTGTGCTTTATTGAACGCGTAGGCTGCGTCACATCATCAATGTTGCGAGATTGCTCTCTCGACATCCGTTTTTTTTACAAATATCTAACAATCGCTTAAAATGAAGGAAGCCTGTCTGGTGATTTTGTTTAGTTAAATAAGTTAATATTAAGTTTGATTAGTGACAAAACACTATTTATAAGAGCGATAAAATTATAAATGTTTCACTACTTATCAATAACCTCATACCGATATAAACCTACAGAAATAATTAAAGTACAGGTGTCGGCACGTGTCTTTATTGAGCCCATTCACAATCCGACATGAGCGGGAGAGATCGGGTGGCCTTAGCCTCATTAAGCAATTTACATACGCTCCCGCTTTACTGTTCAGTGAAAAGTTTTAATAATATTTGTATGGCAATTTGTGAGTGGATCTATAAAAAAATACCTTTAACAAATCAATCAACACGAAAAAAATAATACAGCGTAGGATAAATGAAATGAGAATCCCGGTATGTTTTTTAATTCAAGATCAAATATTTAAAAATTGTTATTTAAAATAATTATCAGCTACACGCGAATTAATAAGATTACTGGTAAATATTTTCCATGTTTTTATAAAGGCCATGATAAATAGTATCAGTATGTGTGATAAAAATATTTCAGAATATTAATTTATGTATGTAAAGGCAAGTTATAATCGAATGTTATTTATAGTTATTTTGTATGTTTAATAAAATATAAACGTTATTTATTTATTCATAATGTAACACAATGATAATGTTTAAGTGATTTAAAGTGTACACATATAGTCATTTATGTTTTATGATTTTTTTGTAAATAAATTCGAAATGATAAATTCAGAACCATTAACTTGTATTATTTGGAATGTATGTAACAGACATAGAATTTTTTAACTATTCCATATTAAAATTGGTTATTATAACTGTTTCATTAGCATTCCTCTAAACAAAATATACTGTATGCCATATTTCAATTTCCACAGTAAATTATATCGCAGAATATAGTTTTTGTAATTTTCTATATTAATAATTTCGTCAAGGGGTACGGTAGACTCGATCGAAACCTTATATGAATAACAAAACATAAAAATATATTGATTTCGAGTCGACAATATATATCCGCAAAATTCGAATTATGGAGAATTTCGTTAAATTCTAATAGCACTGACAAACAAACCGCAGTCGCCATTGACAAGTTGTTGACAAGGCGTATAGTGCATAGATATGACAATTGACAAATGGATTGGAAAGCTAAACGAGCGTTTAGGACCCTTATAAAGTTTGGGGAAGCAACTTGTAGTGTCGCTAGCGTCGTTTTATTTTTCTTTTATACGGATGATATACAGACAAAGGTATAAAACCATCACACATTAATTAAGTTATAATATTTTAATTCTCATTTACAACCGGCTTAGATATTAATTTGCATTTAGGTATTTGTAACTGGTAGAGAATGCCATTCGGCATTAATTCCACCTCATGTTATGCAATAAAGTTAAATAAATACGTTTTTTAATTTTTCATCATGTAGTCACAGAGAATAATCAAAAAACCAGAAGTGTTTATTTTTGTAAAAAGCGGAGCCGATTTAGCGCTTTAATGGTCCGTGGATATATTCGAATCTATCGCTTAATGCACCGCT